>VDFB02259802.1:0-68032 GCA_007258455.2 Sequoia sempervirens | reverse complement strand
CCCTTCCATTTTTTGTTTCGCCTTTTTTGGGGAAAATTCACCCCTTCCATTTTCTGTTTCACCTTTTTCAGGCGAATCCACCCAATTTGGGCAAGTTCGCCCCTTTCGTTTCTATTTCACTCTTTTGGGAAAATTTGCCTGTGTGGCATGCTCGAACAAGAGAGTTCACTCGTTTGATGGGTGTGCCCATCCATCATCGCTTGGGTGGGCGACTTCGCCCGACTTCACCCGTCTTAAGGGCAACTTTTCCCGTCTAACGAGCGACTTTGCCCAGCCCCTCCCCATGCATGTTTTCCTGGGAAAATTCACCCAACTCTCAGGTGAATACGCCTTTCATCCCTATGATCTCACCCGTTTCTGGGTGCCTTTCCCTCTTCTAGCATGAATTTTCTTCTAAAATAGGCGAATCTTCCTTCCCTTACCCAATACCTTACACAGGTGATTTTGCCTAAAAAATTGGGCGAAATTGCTTTTCGCCAACAACCCATTTTCCTAACCTACCTGATCCCCAAAACCTAGATTTTCAAATGCTTATTTCTTTTTCAAAATTTAGCTAAAATTACAAAGAGGGGCTTTGGAGCTAACTTGGTGGGGCACTGCGTGCTCGTGGTAGAACCACTGCACCTCGTCACCTCGGTGGATGATCTCATCCTCCATGAACCTCTCATCCTCATTGTCATACCCATCAACCATCCTCATCACCTTCTTTCTCTTCTCTCTCTCACTGAACTGCCAGGTGTGCAAATGAGGAATAGTAATTTCTAAAATTACTATATATTACCATTTCCCTCCCTTTTTCACCTTTTTTAAGTTTTGGGTATTTTTACCCATTATTTAACCTTCTTTTTAATTGACTAATCCTCTTTCTTCCACAGGACACCATTTTCACACTGTGTGTCCATTTTCCTCCGTTTAAAAGCCAATCTTCATGGTTTTTTGAGCTCTACCGCGTGGTACCCTCCATTTCCTCATATCGATAAGTTGCCTAGGGCCCCTTTTTCTTCCCCATCCACCCTGTCGAGGGGGCATACCCTATCATTCACCTCCGTGCCTCTGCCATGTCCAATCTGTTGTGAGACTGAGGCATTTACCTTCATTTCCCACCATTTGGATAGCTTGCACAACTCCTCCCATGCTGGCACATCGCTTTCTAGTCATTTCCTCTATTGAGTTATCTACATTTTATTTTTCTTCAAAACAATGTTATTCTAATAGTATTTTGAAGAGGGGAAAAATGTAGAAATCCGAATTTGACCACTCTCGTATGGTCAAATTCATCCCCTTTATTCATCTATTTCATATCCCCAGTTGATATTAATTAAATGATTTAATTAATTAATATTTCCTCTTTTCCTAAGGTTCCTAAGGTATTTAATTTAATAATTTAATACTTTACCATTTTCCCCTTTCTCTCTAAATTAAATAAATCCTTCAATTTATTTAATTTAGTCATTTGGCCTTTTTAATTTAAATCAATTTTAAATTCATCTTTTTCTCTCTCTTTGTCCCATCCTCCATAATCTCCCTTTAATCTAGATTAGTTTAATTAATCCATGATTAGGATGTGCACACCTTTAATCAAGATTAATGACACATCCTCCATAATTTGCAACTTGCCCCTAATCCTTCATTAGCCTCCTTAATCACCTATTTGCATAACCTTAATCATATGATTAGGTCAACCTAATCCCCATGTCATTTATGGCATCCCCCCTAAGTCAACCATCAGTAATTCTTTCTTCATTTAGACAAGGCAACCTCTTCCCCATGTGAATTAAAAATTCACATTTATTCCTCCAAGGATTTTCTCTTCCCTATGTGGATTATTGAGGAATTTTAAATTCCTTATGTGTGACATCTCGCACATGGGGACAAGGACCTCCTTTATGAGTAGATCTTGTCCCAATCCCAAGGTAATTTCAAGTACCTCCACATCACATTCCCTCCTGACACCTCATGGCCACATGGAAAGATGTGAGGGCTTGTGAGTCCTCAACTCACCATAGCCCTCCATCTTGTCCATGGTGGCTAAATCCTAGCCCTCCATTATTTAGAGCCCTTTCCCCTAAAATTAGAGGATTTTGAATTCATTTGGATTCATTCAACACATTCAACATTCAAGCAATCAAGCCATCAAGCCTTCAAGCTCTCACACCATCCCCCATTGCTACAACTTTTGAGCTCATTTTATATCCACTTTGTGCATCCACACACATACCCACTTGCATCATTAGAATCCCCATCATCTCACCATCATTTTGCATCTAGTTTCATGTGATTTTCAATTCGAAATAGCACATAAACGATCAAATCAATAGGGCCAACCAACCAATGGACTTGGGAAAGGTAACTCATTTGTTTGCATCTTTTCTGTTCAAGTTTAACTAGGCCAATCTTGAGGTGTTGTTTGGTACTTTTCTTCCTTTGCATTTCATTCGTTTTGCATTTATTTAGGTTAGAAAACAAAATACACACATTTTCAATTGGCTATCTTGATCTTGGAATAAATCTATCGATAAAGTGAGCTGGGGAATCCAGAGTAGTCAACATATTGATTCCAAAAATGAAAATTAATTGAAATGAAATTCCCACGATTGGAGCAGCTCGCTATGGGGCGATCTATATCCTTTGTTTTGTGAGGTCAATATCCTCAAAAAATGTGTGGGTCCAATCTTTGGTGGCTATTACATGGGAAGATTAAAATAATCAATTACATCTTCATTATAGGAGACTTCTAGAGGGGCATTGATTCATTGCTTGGTGACCCTTCAATGTTTTTGAGTGTTCCGAACATTACAAAAGTGAAAAGAAATGTAGAAATGGGATTTGGTCATCAAATAAAGAAAGGAGAATGGAAGTATGGAAATTCGCAGCCAAAGGAAAATACAGATAAATTTAGAACACGGGACAACAGGGCACTATGAAGAGGAGTTGTAGGCATTTTGATTGTTGTGGCAACATATTTGAATAATGATATTGCTACCAATAAGCAAGAAAACTTTGATTTGACAGTGTTAAGATCTTGGTTGTAATTTTTTTGGTTTTTTTATTCAAAGAGCATATTGTTCATATATATTTATATTATGTATAAAATAATGTGTACATATCAGTTTGACAGGCTCTTCATAGCCAGGTTTCCATTGAGTACATTTTCTCAAACAACAAATTTAGATCCCTTTTCGCATATCCCAAATCCCTCCTATTCAACTGCAAAACAAAAAGCACATTGTTTGCATAAAATATGCCCTCCACTGATGCCACCCCTAGATGCTTGAGTGTGTAGCTTGAGCTACTTTGTACCACCATTGCCACGTATAACTGCAACAATGCTTATAATTTTTTTTTCATATGATTGCATCTATGATCAATAACTTCATGTTTGTGACAATAATATAAATTTCAATTTGAAAATTATGCTAAATTGTCTCATGAATGTTAGTTAAATTAATGCTACTTGAATTAGCAATCCCATAGGACCCCTATTTCCTATCTACACCAAATTAGTAGTAGAGTAGGTATAATATTATGTTGGGAGAAGAACCCTAAGGAGATTTTTGTGGGTGTGTGAGAGGAAAATAAGACCTATAATTGTAGAGGGTTATGAACATGGCATAAAGAGGGCATGGGTGAAGAGGACCACACAATTTAGATCTCGAGGTCATACAAAGATGATAAGAGGCCTTGAAGCGAGGATAGGAGCAAGGTTGAAGGTAATAGAATTGATGTAACAAAGAGGAATCCTACTAGTGGATGTTAGTGAGGATGAAGCTGAAGAAGAAACACTTGAATTCGATGCAAAAGATGATCATAGAGATGAGGTGAAAGGTAAATTATTGAAAGAAATGGTTAGGCTTTGTAGCAAGCCTAGGTTGGACCCCCCCAAGTTTCAATGGCACTTTGAATCCAAAAGAGTTATTGGATTAGATATCAAAAATGGAAAAAAATTGATGTGGAGTCTGAGGACCCAAAATGGGTCAAATATGTGAGCATAAAGCTGAAAGGACATGATTCCATGTGGTGATAGCATGCATAGCTTGAAAGATGATGAAGAGGTAAAGAGAAAAATTAAAACATGGGAGAGGATGGTGATGAGATTGAAGGGAAAATTTCTACCTGTAAATTACCAGCTCTATTTGTTTAAGAGGCTATAAAATTTGAAGCAAAGAGAAAAATTTATGAGAGTACACCAAGGAGCTCTATCGATTGAGCATCTAGGCTAGACACATGGTGATGATGTATAAAAAGTAACAAGATATGTAAATGGCCCTCATAACTCCATTCAAGTTGAAATGAGAATGCTTCAAGTGACTAGTATAGAAGAGGCATATCAATATGCCTTGACGGTGGAAGAGAAACTTGCAAGAAAAAAACATAATTCTCATGGAAGAGGTATATTTTCAAGAGGAAGAGGGAAAAATAAGTGGTAAAGGTTACCAAAACAAGATGAGGCAAGTACATGTCATGCGAGCGTGCAAAAAAAAAGGAAGAGGAGAATCTTCTAGGGAAGAGTAGATTATTCACGTGGTAGAGGATACTTTGGTAGAGGTAGAGGAAGATGGTTTGAAGGTACATGATTCTAATGTGGAGAGCTAAGGAATAGGGAATTTGAATGCTCACAAATACAAAAAAATAATGGCAAAGGGAAGGAAGTTAGAATTCATGTAGCACAGATTGAAAATGAAAGTGTGGCTGTACCAAATCATGGAGAAGGACTCAAAGATGGAGAGTCTCTCATACTACAAAGAGTTTTGATCAATCCTGAAAGAGAGAAGATGGAGCCCATGCAAAGAAGTAATTTGTTTAGAACAAGGTGTAAAGTGGGTGGAAAGTGTTGCAAAGTCATAGTGGATAGGTAGCATGGATAATATTGTATCCAAAGAGATGGTGGAAAAAGTGAATTTGAAAAGGTTAAAACATCCCAGGCCATACCGAGTTTCATGGTTGCAAAAAGATCATAGTTTGATGGTATGTGAGGAATACCTTGTGGGTTTCCAAATTGGAAAATATATGGATGAAGTAATGTGTGATGTGATGCCAATCAATGTAAGCCATCTACTTTTGGAAGGCATTGGAAATTTGATCAAATAGTTGTTCATGATGGGTGGAAAAACACATATTGAATCAAGAAAGATGGAAAAGAATACAGTCTA
This sequence comes from Sequoia sempervirens, assembly GCA_007258455.2. Lineage (NCBI taxonomy): Eukaryota > Viridiplantae > Streptophyta > Pinopsida > Cupressales > Cupressaceae > Sequoia > Sequoia sempervirens. The sequence goes on along the minus strand of VDFB02259802.1, from coordinate 62,882 downwards.
ACACCAATTTAGGAAAGGGAAGAAGAAGTGGAGAGAAGCTCCAAGGTTTTTTTTGTTTTTGATAAACAATTTTTGAAAGAATTGAAGGAAGGAGGAAGATATTTTACCATTGTTTCAAAGCATGCAGTAGTTGGGAAAGTGAAAGAAAATGAAGAAATACCAGTGCAAGTTTTCCAAACAAAGCACCATATAGAATGAATCCTATGGAGAATACAAAAATAAATAGGGAAGTTCAAGAGTTGCAAGATAAGGTGTTGATTATGGAGAGTTTGATCCCATGTTATGTTCCATCGGTGTTAACAACAAAGAAGGATGGTGAGTGGAGGATGTGTATGGACTCAAGAGCCATAAACAAGAAAACTATCAAGTACCAGTTTCCCTTGCCACCAAACTTTCATAAGGGGATGGATGGAAGACCTCCTTCAAAACAAAGGATGAATTCTATAAATGGATGGTGATGCCATTTGGTTTGAAAAATATGCCAAGTACCTTCATGAGGTCAATGAACAAAGTGCTGAAACCATACCTTGGTAAGTTTGTCATTGTGTATTTGGATGATATTTTAGTTTTTAGCTAAACAAAAGAAGATAATTTGCATCATTTTAGGGAAGTTTTGCAAAGACTCAAGGAGGAGGAGTTGTTAGTGAATATGAAAAATTGTAGCTTCATGAAAGAGGAGCTAGTGTATTTGGGTTTTGTTGTTTCTGATAGTGGTCTAAAAATGGATCCAAAAACATTAAAGGCAATTGTAGATTGGCCTTCACCAAGGAGTATATTGGAAGCAAGAAGTTTCCATGGACTCGCAAGTTTGTATAGGAAATTCATACAAAAATTTAGCAGGATTTGTGCTCATGTTATGGAAACTATGAAGAGTAATAGGAAGGAATTTGTTTGAACATTCACAGCTGAGCGAAGTTTCAAACTTTTAAAAACTAAGGTAAAAAAAAACCCATGTTAGCACTCCCCAATTTTGGTATAGTGTTCCAAGTTGATTGTGATACAAGTGGGATAGTGATTGGAGGAGCCTTGAGTCAAGAGGGTTGACCAATAGCATATTTCAGTGAAAATTTAAATGAATCTAGAAGAAAATATTTTGTCTATGATCAAGAGTTTTATGTGATTGTGCAAGCTCTTAAGAATTGGTGACACTATTTACTATGAAAGGAGTTTGTTTTGTATATTGACCATCATGCATTTCCATTTATAAATAGCCAAGGTAAGCTCAACCAAAAGCATGTAAAGTGGGTTGAATTTCTTCAAAGTTACTCCTTTGTATTGAAACATAAAAGTGGGAAGTCCAATAGAGTAGCTATGTATTAAGTCAGAGACATTTTTTGTCGAATGAAATGAGAGTGAATGTTGTTGGTTTTGACTCTATGTGGGAGTTGTATGATGAGGATGCTGATTTCAAAGATGCTTGGACAACGTGTAATAATCCTATGGAGAGGGATAAAACTCCATTGTTGGAATATTTTGTACAATAAGGTTTATTGTTCAAGGGGAAGAGATTATGTATACCCCATGATTGAATGAGGGAAAATTCGATAAGGGAGAAACATAGTGGAGGTTTGAGTGGTCATTTTGTAGTGGAAAAACTTTAGCACAACTGAATGAGAGTTATTATGGGTAGGGTGTGAGTGTAAATGTAAAGAAGATGGTGCAAGATTGTCAGGTGTGTCAATATACTAAAGTAGTGAGGAAAAATATAGGGTTGTATCATCCATTGCCAATATGGGAGAGACCGTGGGAATACATAATCATGGATTTTGTTTTTGGGTTACCATGAACACAAAGAGGCAATGATTTTTGTTGTTGTTGTGGTGGATAGATTTTCTAAAATGGATCATTTATCTCATGTCAAAAGTGTAATGATGCTTCCCACATAACTACTTTGATTTTTAAGTAAGTGGTTAGATTGCATGACTTTCTGAAGAGTATTATTTTAGATCGAGACACCAAGTTTGTTGGTCATTTTTGACACACCTTGTGGAAGAAAATGGGAACAAAATTGGGGTTTAGTTTACCCTACCATCTACAAATCGATGGTCAAAATGAAGTTTTGAATATAAGCTCAAGAAATTTGTTGAGATGCTTGGTAGGTGACAAACCAAATGAATGGGATTTGATATTAGCAAAAGAAGAATTTTCCTACAATAACCTAGTCAATCAAAGTGTGGGTAAGAGTCCATTTAAAATTGTGTATGGGTATAGCTCTAGGGGTGTGGATGAGTTGAGGGATAGTGTGGATTTGGGTAGAAAGAGTGTTGTATCAAAAGAATTTGTTGAGTATATCCCTAATTTTCATAAAGAAGTGAATGAAAATTTGGAGAAGAGTGACATCAAATACAAGGAGTATGTTGATAAACATTAGAGAGACCATGAATTTTAGATTGGAGAGTTGGTGATGAAACACTTGAGGAAGGAGATATTTTCACAAGGAACTTATAATAAGTTGAAGTGGAAGAAGATAGGCCCATGCATTACTTTTTGGAAATTTTTCATTAAATGCATATGAATTAGAACTTCCAATAGGTATTGATATTTCTCCAATATTTAATGTTTCTAATCTATATAAATATTATGAAGGAGAGACAAGTGGACATGGGAGTGCATATTCAAGTTTGCAAGATGCCTATGAGTGGGTTCAATAGTTTCCTATTAAGAAACTTGAAGAGATAGATCAAGTCATTGATTCACATGTAGCCAAGAAGACAAGAGGGAAGGAATATTTGGAATATTTGGTCCATTGGAAGAACTAAGCAATTGATGAGGCTTCATGGGTCAACATTTTAGATTTGGTCAAGTTTGGGATTTTATGCCCAAATTTGCTAAATGCTCATGATTTTTGTACTCATGAAGACTTTTTTTCCCACTTGGAATGTCTAATGCAGGAGCACCTGAGCATCTATGCAATCCTACATCACCCAAAAAAATTATTAATTTAGTTTTTTTTTCTCTTCATTTGTGTTTTTAAGGTTATATGATAGAGGACATTGAGGAAATAAGAAATGAAGTGAAAATATATTTTCAAAACCTACTAGATTCATCTTTTGAAATGACTTAATGTATTAAGAGGCCATGTTGAGAAACATTCCTAATTTGGTTAGTGATGAGAAGAATGAAGCTCTATTATCCCCCTTTACCAAGGAGGAAATAAAGAAAGTTGTTTTTTCATTGGGTGCTAGAAGAGCCCTAGGCCCAGATGGGTTCTAGGTTAAGTTATTTCAAAATAATTGGGATATTGTGGGAGAGGAGGATGTGTAGGGAAATTTTAAAATATTATAATGTAACTTATATTACCATTATTCCCAAGGTCGAGTACCTAGATTACTTTGATGAATACAAACCTACTGTGTTGTGGAATGTGGTGTACAAAATTGTTTCCAAAGCCATGGTGACAAGATTTAGGAAATGTTTAAGAAAGTTAACTTCAAAGGAGCAAAGTGGTTTTTTGAAAGACAAGTGGATTTTGGATGGGATTATTATAGCACACGATACTATACATTCGATCCGAACTAGGAAAAAAGGAAGGAATGTTGATTACGTGGGATATGAATAAGGCATATGATATAGTATCATGGGAATTCTTGTTAATGGTGATGCATAGTTTTGGTTTCAGTGATTCTTGGTGTAGATGGGTTCAAAGTTGTATATCCACTCCTTATGAAATTTTGGTTAATGGAGCACCTAATGATTCTTTGATTCCAAGAGGGGACTTCATCAGGGAGATCCCTTGTCCCCCTTTTTTTTTTCATCATAGCAAGAGCTTTAAACAAAAAGTTAAAGAAAGATGTAAGAGATGGTAACCTTAAAGGATTACATGCCTTGGGGGGATATTGGAAACATAAAACATCTACAATTTGTTGATGATACCATTCTATTTTGTAAGGCCACAAGTATGGGAGCTAGAGTTATCAAAAGAGTCTTGGTTCAATATGAAGCAATGATATGACAAAAGGTGAATATGTCTAAGTCAAGAATTTTCTTTTTGAAGGATTCTTTCTTAGATAGATTTGAAATGCAAAGAATTTTATGTTTTGAAGTTGATAAGCTTCTAAGAAAGTAACCAAGGTTGCCGCTCCTAAATAAAAGGTATTACAAGGATGATAGTTGGGTGAATAAGGACTCAGAAGGAGAATGGGCTAAAGCTTGGATGAGATATAGATGGATTGATTAGCATCTTGCTCTTGCAAAGGATAAATGTAGTAAATCTAGATGGAATAAGCTAGTGTAGAGGAGGAAAAATGAGACCCTCCCTCTCCCCTAAGGGTGAGTATTCCTTAATTACCTCAAGGATCAAAAGCTCAAGTGAATAGGGTGGAAGGAAAAAAGGAAGATTCTTTTATATTATCTATTTTATAGTGAATTAAAGGATACACATTTTAGGGAATGAAAGAGAAGGATTCAGAGGTCTCATGAGAAAATTGGTAGGCTCTTGACCAAGGATGGAAGGTGGCATGTGAATGTCCCCATGACATGCTTTAGTCTCGTACGAATTGAAAACATGGTTTTCTAATAGAAACAACAATGATACAACTAGATATTTGATCACTAAAACCTGAAAGCTATGCTAAAATAACATAATAATAGAAAGAATAGAAAAGGAAATAAAATGGATAGATTAAATGAAGTAAAATGAAAATAACGAAGTGGAAAGGAAGAAAAGAACTCATGAGAAGTCCTATGAATGAAACCTCTTGTAATGCCCTAACTTTAAAACCTACACACACAAAAATAAGGAAAATTGTTCAAGCTATTTTAGGGTTTTTCCTTAGTCAAACACCCATGTAGGTGTTCCCACCTCCATAAACAACTAGATAGACAAATAGAATAGAAAATAGAAAATAAAATAGATCAATGAGACAATAGACAAGTTGAAATGACAATATGCTATTAAAAATAAATGATAATGCAAGGAGAAAGTATGTAGTTACCCCCCCTTAGAAAGCTAGTGATATCGAAGGAGAGTATGCAACACCCAAGATGTGCTAAGAGAACCAAAGCGTTGGTTTAGAGAGCCAAGATGTGATAGAGCTTGCAAGAATGAGAGAAAATGGTGTAGAAATGAGCTAGAATGCTTGAGATTAAGAGAATGATCAAGAAAAAGTGAATGAATGAGAGAATGAGAGATTAGAATGGAGAAAATGCATGCAAATGAGAATTTTCAACACATTTGCAAGCCATAAAGGTGTTACAATTTGTGGGTAGGTGAGAATTGTAACATCCCAACAACTATGCAGGAAGGAATTTTTTTGAGATGTTTGTGCATGACATAGAAATTTACTCTTTGTTTTAGAATCCATGACAAAAAGTCACTTAAAAAACTAAAAATAAAGGGGTTAGGAGTGAGATTAAAGTTAGGAAAAAGAGGGATTGCATTATATTTTTTTAATTATTCTAAAGAGGAGGTTATGGAATGTGAAATTGCATAGGGTGCAATATTTGACATTATATTTTTCCCCTACTTTAGCGGCATATGTATTCCAACATGTGTGAGCTAAAGTAGAGCAAGAGGTTGAAGAGAATACACCCACGATGAAGAGAATGTAGTTCTTTGATATGGTATATTCCATTGAAAAGCTAAGCCATGACACGAAGAGGACATAGGTCTTCTATCTTGTGAAGCTAATTACAATCTCACCACAAACATGTTAGCTGTAGACAAACACATTAGGTGAAAATAAAATAAATAGATATGATAAAATCTGAAGACATGACATGATTTGATGAAATAAAAGACAACGTTGATAGGTATGGCTAGCTATACTAGAGACCATATGAAAAGTATATATAAAGACATGTGATAGAAACAAATGGGCCACAAGGAGGAGAACCCTATGAAAAAAAGATGAGTGATAGAAAAAAACCTCGCAAAGAGGAGAACCCCTATCATAAAAAAGACAAGATCATAAGACAAGTCTAGCCAGGTTTCCCCCAAGCTAGACAATGAGATCATAAGACATCAATTTTTTTTTCTTTTTGAGGACATAAATTTTTGAAAAGATAGAAATGGATAAGAAAATAATCATATATGATAGCCCCCCCTTAGAATGATGTGTGCTACGTAGAGGAGCACATGTCATCCTAAGGAGAAGAAAGACAGAAAAATGTTATGGCATGACGTACATGGCGAGATGTATTCATGGAATATTGTCACATGAGGGACAACACATAAAATTGACAACATTGAGAAAAGAAGAGGTGAAGAAATAAAGATCATAGGGTGATCTAATTAGTTGGGGTCAGAATTGATCATAGATGTATGTACATAAATATAGTGTAATGTATATGAAGTGTCATCAGCCCTCAATTAGATTGGAATGAGAAGAAGAGCAGATGAAGGAAAAATAAAAAGTCAGTTCAACATGGAAGAGGCCTAAATTCCCCAATGCTTTGCATCATTGCCAACATCAAAGATAAAATTCATGGAAAATAGAAGAAAAATGAGACAAATAGAATAAGGTTTACAAAAAATTTTCTCTCCTATATCTAAGTATATACAAGGGTACCAAAGATCCTCCAGGAAAGAGCACAAACATAAACAAACAAGCATGAGGGAACAAAAAAATACACATAAATCTAATCTAAATATAAAGAAGAGGTATCACTCTAGTCTAACACCTCCAATAGGTCATCCTACTCCCAATCTAGATCATCATAGGGGGAAGGCATATGAGCCTATATGGGAGGGATAGCAAGGGAAGTACTGACTGACTCGCTTATAGCAAGAGCTAAGGAAGAGGGTTCCTCAATATCCTCATCAAAAAGTTCCTACGAGGCTAATGTCACAAACTTAGCAAAGATGGATTAGAGAGTGGGAATGTATTCCACTGAATCAAACATACACCTCTCCAAAGTTAAGTGTTGTGATTGAATGGGAGGAGGTAGATGAACTAGAAATTCATTGTCAAGCTTCAAAAGAGGGGCAATTGCAAACTCCAGGGAAGAAGGTGATGCATCCATCACAAGAACTATACAAGAAAAAGTGGAATGAGATGAAGAAGATAAAGAGGACATTTTATGACCATTGCTTAGGGCGATGTCATAATCCAACTTTTTCTTAAGAGGAGGGTGTGGGATCCTTGCATCAAAAGTGGAACAAGCAAGAGGAGGATAAGGAGCCACAGTAGACACAACCTTTGTATAAGGTGTGTTGATGGGCTTAGGGAAAGGAAAAATATCTAGTAAAGAGGTGATCAGGGGAGGCTCTAAAGGAGTGAGGAACACTTGCACCCACTTAGGGTGAGGTTCATTGGGATCCATTGACAAAGCTGGAAGCAGGTCAAAGGTGATGGGAATAGAAGTAGGAATAGAAATGGAAATAGAAACATGAGTATATAAAAAGGTAAGATTAGAGACAAAAGGTGCATCCTTTGTCTTCTACAAAGCTTCACACTCTTGGAACAATGCTTGTCAATGAAGTTTACACTCATATGCAAGTCGGTTGCGACGACTTAGGGAAATAGTAGGTAAAACTTGAGAAAACTCAAGGGGACCTTGTTCCACCAGGGGAGTAGTCTTTGAAGTTGTTGTCGGTGGAAGAGTAGGATCCTAAGGAGGAATAGAGAGAGCTATAGGGGTCTTAGTCATGAGCTCCTTTCCTTTGTCTAATTTAGAAATAGGTGGAGGAATGGGAGTAGGCCTCAGGGGCTAACATGCAAGATAACCTCCATGGGTGTGCTTTCCTTTGCCATATAGGGTGGGTTGGGGAATTGTGGGTAAGATAGGGAGTTGGATGACTTGTCATTTAGATTTATTCAATGAGGGTTATTTTCCTTTTCCTATGTCAAGCATAGTAGGAAGAACATAGGACACTAATGAAGGTTGCAAAATCTCAAAAGAAGAAGGTCCATATGTGGGATCATTTTTTTCTAGAGTCTTTGAAGAACGAGGCATAGAGTGAATGAGTCTTTGTATAGAGATCTGAAAATTATTTTTGCAGTACTCTAATGTCAAATCTAAGGCTCTGATTCCCCCAAGTTTGACTATTGGAAGGCCGAAAATAAAATCTGTAGGTGAGTTTTTGTATCTTGACAACTTTAATGACAACTTTGATAACTTTGCAAAATTGTACTTTTGATCCAATTTCAATCCTTCTTCACCTACAAATTTGCAAACACACAAAGAGAATAATTTTTTTTGTTTTTGGTGTATAAGGGTTTGCCTTGGTCAAACCCTAGTTTGGTAATTAAACCTTAATATGAAATGAAAGAATAAATGGAAGGAATGATGAATGAACACTAGCTTGTTGTAACTCACCAAACCCTTTAATGCTTGACCTTAGAGGACTGAAGTCTAACACATCACTCCAAGGATTAGATCTTGCATGAAATGGCTTGATTGGATGCTTGGTTTGATGCTTGAAAACTTGAAACCTACATCACAATGTTAGCTCCAAAAACATGCATGAACACACATAAATCTTGACATCATGATGGGATCTTGAATGCTACAATAATTGATTGATAAATCTACTCTTCATTTCTCTTGACAATAATACTTGCTCTTGTGAAATTTGAATTATGCAACTTAGATTTTTATTGATAAAAAGACCTTGTATTTATAGGTAATTTTCTAATTTCATGACAATTAAACATCAAAATCCAGCAATTGAAATTTGAATTTAGATCATAAAAATGTTTCCAAAAACATATTAAAAAATAGGATCCTAAAATTAAGGAGGACTCATTTTCCCTTGGGCGAATGGGTCCTAGGCCCTAAACCTAGGACACATGTTTTCCAAGTTGTGTAATTTGATGTTTGCAACTGTTTAATGTATGTATCCCTTTCGAGAAATGAAATTAATTAGGATTTTAAATGCATAATTGGGTAGAGGCTTAATTAAGTATAATTAATTAACGGGATGCAAACATAGTGTGAAAATATAAAGTACATTTTTTGACACTACATTTAGCCCCCACTTTAGTGAGAGTATGAACTTGCACTCAGACTCACACTGGAGTAGACAAATAAGTCAAGAGAGGTCAAAGTGCACAATTGTTGATGGGATAGGATGACAAAGATCAAGGAGGTTGTGCAAGCCCCTTGGATCTAAGATCCAATGGAAAACCAACATAAGCACACAGGGACACATGCTTACAACAACAACACAAGATCCATAATCATGCAATGCCAAAATTAATGTGAAAAAGAAAAGAAAAAGAGAAAGATGGACTAGTTGTGGTTGTGCTAAACAAAATATACTCATGAGGGTTAGTGAAACTTGGTTTCCACTAGGTGAGCCCCAAAGGGTGGCTGATGGGAAATTCATTCTAGGTCTACATGCTCCCATATGTCAAACATACCAAAAGTTATACCTCCTAATAAATTTGATAAGGCACCACAAAAAAAAAGGTTCCACAAGGCTAGCAAGTTGCATTATGCTAGACACTCATGAAAAATAAAAATGCTCCAAATGGAAAGAAAGTTATATTATGTTTGGTGGCCATGAAAAATTTGTAAATGCAATAGGATAGGATATTCAAAGGGGTTTTACTTAGTTCATGAAAGGTCTCACCTTAGGGAACATCGTTCTTAATGTCACCAAGAGAGGACTAGTTGAGGATAAAAATATTCACAACTTAGGGAATGCAAGTTGTTGGTGTTTCTAGTTGATTGTCTAGATTCTCCTAAAGGGTAGCTACTCCTTATCCTTAGAGACCCTAGGTTAGTGGCCAACGAATAGGAGATGATTGGTAAGCTTCTCCTCTACACTTTAGGCTCTACATGACCAAGGTGGGTATCCCTATATGTTAAACTATATCATCACACTACAATGGTGGAAGGCCTTTGATGGGATAAACCATCTATACAACCTTCTATATCTTCAATAACTTCTAGTAGTATGGAAATAAACATAAAAGTAAAATGTAGGAAATTAAAAGTTTTTGATTTGATTTTGAAATTGGATCCACCTTAGACTTAGGCTTATGGGCATAGACTAACCAATGCATTATCCACATGAAGTCCGAAAACGAGGTAACATTCCTACAATAGACCCACCCTAGCTTCTAATAAACCTACTTCCTTGTAGTAAGAAACCAACAAAAGAGCAATACTGTCAAACTTCTTTGAAATCCTTATTGCATCATCACAACCTGAACATATGAATTGAAAGAGATTACTTTGCTCCTTGAATAGAAACTAACAAATCATACATTCATGATCACCAAATGTGATACCAGAATAAAAAACATTCCTTGATTATATTGATTCAAAGACAATGCGTACAAAAGTGGAAAGAATAATAGAATTGATACAAATATTAAGTGTAAATGCAATGAACTTTCAAGTTATCTATTGTTATATTAGAGCAAACATTACAACATTTCCTTCCTAGGTGTAGAAGAAGAAAACACTATATAGACTAAGGAAAAAGAATTACAAAATTTTGTGAGAATGGAACCCAAACAAAAACTACAAAAATTTCCTTTATAGTGCAAGCATAACTTCAAATTTGAGTTCAAAATACTAACCCTAACTCTAACTAGGGTTACAACAAGAATAACCCCAATCCGATTACAAATAGAAAAATTGAATCCAAAATAGAGAAACAACCATCCATAAAGGCCCCTGACACCTCAAGCACACTCCATCTTGATGAAATTCATGAATGCCTGAAGGAAATCCACGATCATAATCAAGAAAAACATACCCTAACAAAGACATTGACCTATGCACCACTTCAAGGAATAAATAGTGTCATTCAATAATCAATTTGGCCTAGGAGAAGTGTAGAAATTCAATCTAGAGCCATTTGGAGTCAATTTGGTAGCTGAAATGTAGATATGCCATTATTGTCTGAGTTTATTGGTGAAATGAGGTAGCTAGCTGTTAGCATTTGAATTTTGGCCATCAGATGCAAGATGGAGGGATGAGATTGAATCCATAATGAAGATTTAAAACATAGCCATTGATCTACATCTTTAAATATGGTTCATTGATCGTGCATCATACATTTGGTTTGAGCCTTTCAACATGAAATAGCGATGCACCAAGGAACGACATAACCACCATCAAAAGGACTACAAAAAATTAGAATGAGTTGCACTCGAGTCCCTTCGGTGCAGTGAAAATACACACTGGTCCTAACCCATGTCAAGTACCACCACACCACATGTCACCTCCCCACTCCCCTACCAAGCAAAAAAATGGGCCCACCAAGTCACTGCGGGCTAGCGGGTTGCCGCCAACTATCCACCATACATCATCATATTCCACCACCATCTTTTCCCATTCACATCATGGAAACTACTCCATCACCTTGCTTCACAACATTGATGTGAAGGATGGGAATGATGTAACCTCATCCATTGTATGTTCTTGATTAAATGGCAACCCTTCATCGCTCATCGTAGAAAGACATCCACCAAAAAAATGTGAAATCGTGATGTGAAGAGACCTGGTGATGCAAAGAAACAAGCCATCGTGCATTGCGGGGATGATTTGGTCAAGAAAAATAACATCAATGATACACAATGCAAGTAAAAGGAAATCATCGCTCATCACAAAAATGTGACCGATGAAGCAAAGGAAAAGTGTGATGGGCGATGCAACAAATTAACAATGGAAATTTAGCACATGCATAAATGTTGTTCATAAAAGGGGGACCTCATCTAGGTAAATTAGGACTTTGGGTGAAACATTATTTTTGACCTAGGGACAATGATCAAATATTTTAATGGGGTTGTGAGCAGAAGATAAATTAAATGGGTTGGTTAAATAATGACTACCCTAGACATAAGTTGAAGTTGGCCAACTAGAAATCGGGAGCAAGAGGTCAACGAGCAGATTGAACAAAAGTGCAAAGAATGAAACAATTAGGGTTTTATGAGGGTTTAAGTGTTATAAAAAATTTTGAACCCTAATCAAATACAACTAAGGAATTTCAAAACCTCAGGGATCACAAAAATTTAAAACTAGTCATGGATTTTGCAAGTACCACCAGTGGCTCTAGTTGGGGATGTCTGTTCAAGAGGAACAAAGCAAGAATTAAAATCTCTAGAGAAGAAAACCATTCCTACCATTGGGCCATGGATTCAACCCAACCTTTTGAACCTCATTTTATATCCCTAGGCCACCAAATGGAAAAGGAAAGTCAAAACTTACCCCTATCAAACACCAATTTGTTAAAGGAGCTGATCTCCTTCAACCAATAATTGTTTTTGTCACACCATAGTAGCACAAGTAGCGTCTTTCTCACAAAAAAATATGTGATTACCTTCAACAAGTGATAAATTGCACCATGTTTGAATTTTTTGCTACATGGTAATCACATCATATAGGCCACCTCACTGCCACCCATTGCATTTTCTAATTTTGTATTCGTTGACAAAATTTGTGAACACTAATCAACATCATATGAAACCATTGTATCTTCATATCTGTTGACCACCTCACATGAATTGAGGCCAAAAGAGAATTCCTCTAACTCACATGGAAAAGAAAAATATGCCATCTCATCATGTTGACATGTAGAGCGAAACTCATCCTCATACAAGTCAATTTGAAAACTTTGAGGCTGAGGCACACAAGGGACATGAGCAGCCAGAAAATTACCACCCTGTTGTTGCTCATCAAAACTACAAGCATCATGCTTGGAGTCCTCAATGTTGATGCAAACCTCATCAACACATCCATTCAAATCATGAGACATTTTAGGTGAAGAGCTATACTCTTCAAATTTTATCTCTTTTGCAATCCTTTTACAATCAACTAAGGCATATGTGTAACAAAAATAAAAATCATGAAACAAATCTACGGAACTTACCTCAACAATAGTACTTTTCCATGACAGATTTGAAGTCCACTGCTCATGAGGAAGATAATGAGTTGCACCCCCAAAAAACAAGTTTTCATAAGAATCCATGTGACTAATACAATCACACTCCTCAGATGCATACTCATCATAAATAACATATTCCGTTGTACTAACATTTATCTTTTCATTCTTATTTTCATATATAGCTGCATCTATGCTATCCTCATGCAAAACCTCAATGAAAACTTCAAAACCATAACAAGGGATAGAAGGTGAGAAATCAAACAAGGAAATAGCTTCTTGTTCATTACTTGTATCACCATCATATGCATGCCTATAAAAATAAACTATCTGACTCAATTTATCCAATGAATCTCTTGCACACATATCTTCTTCTTCTTCCCTACTACTACAACAATCAATAGAGTCATATCCCATACTATCAAATTGGAAATCATCATTAGATTCATCATTGCTACTTTCTTCTAGTTGAAAATCACCCACATATTGTCACTTTCATTTGATATAGAGAGAAAAATCTCTGCCTCTATTGTTTCAACATTTATAGAAGGTATGACATCAAATTTTTCTATCACTTGATCACACCTTACATTTTGGTTTCTCTAATAACAACCCTCATCTGCACATAATTATTCTATAGGATGCTCAAAAGTAGAATCTTCACCTCTACAAGATGCATCTCTATTATTTTCTATACCAACCAAAAACCTAGAATAAGTACCATCACACATTTTAGATGAGAAGTGATATTCATGCCTCTCTATCAACTTATCAATCAATGAAAGCCAACCATCGATCTCTCTAACTCTAGGGGGCTTCCATATTTGTGGAATTGTACTCATACCTAGTTCAAGTCTTTCACAAAATAACTCAATACATGTTGATTCATCTGGCCCATCTAATTCTGGTATAGGAAACCAATATTCCATGAATTTATCATGAAAGTCAGATGGGGATTCATCCTCATATCTTTCTATGTTCCATAATACATCTTGAGGTGAGAAAGTTCAAACCTTATATTCATATTCTTTTTCAACTTCCCAACTATGCAAAAAACTACTGTCAGAGAAACATTCATTATTCACTTCACCAAACTAATCCATGAATATTTCTTTGAACTCATGCCATAAACAAATAGAATGTAGAGAAAGATTAAAACACCAATTCTTAGCATCATCTTCTAAAGTTCTTACAAAAAATTTCATGACACCATCTTCTTCTACTATCTAACATTACACCATCAAATTATTGAAATCCTACAAATGTTTTGATGTTGATTCTTCTAAACCGCCTCTAAACTTAGGAAAATATTCCTTTATCTCTCTTGGAATAGAGTGTGGATAGCCATGGATTTTACTAAAATCCAGAGGGTTATATATCTCCAAATAAAAAGGTTTTCTTTGAGGATATGACTGTGGTTCAATCATGTAAGAATAGCTTGTAGAGGGGGAACACATTTTCTTACACATTTTGCAAAAAAAATATCTAACCTTCTACAACTATTTGCCTTAGAATATCCAATTTCTCAATTCCCTTTTCAATTAGTACCTTAAAGCACTGAATAAGGGGCAATATTTACTAGAACTTTGCTTTAAACCTTCATAAAAATACTACAATAGGAAAATACCTGAAAATGCTACAACCAACTCTTTTGATGAAGTAAAAAATTTGTAGAGTCACCACCTCTTTGAAAGAGGAAAAGATCTTCAAGTAGCAGAGAGCTCCTTCCAAGATCTAGGTATTTTCGAGTTCTCTCCACTAGCAAAGTACCAGAATTCAAGAACACACCAAAAAATTACAACAATATACCTCTTCAAGTATGTAGGTCCCTTTGAATCATCTGACCCAAAACTTCAGATTAGAAAACCTCTTGACTCTCCCAAACAGATATATCTCTATCTTCCTCAATGGAATCACCACTTCATGTGGCTCGTAAAGAGGCAAAGCATATTTTTAGTTGCTCACCTAGAGATTCATACACTTATCCCTAGTAGAGTTTCCAATCTATTGGTGGCTCAAATGGGGAGCTTCAACTGGATAGCATTAACAAATATAACAAAAGATTCTTGTTATTTCTTCCCTAGCAGAGTCACCAATCTGTTGGTGACTCGGATGGGAAAATAAAATTCCACAATTTTCAATCTCTAGTTACAAATAATATTTTGATATTTTAATGACTCTTTGATAGGACATTCTGCAACCAAATTTTAAAGTTCATCCCCAACAAAGTTTCCAATCTATTGGTATTTCCAACTGATTGTATAATTTCTCCTAAAGGGTAGCTACTCCTTATACTTAGAGACCCTAGGTCTATGGCCAATGAATAAGAGATGATTGGTAAGATTCTCCTATGCACTTTAGGCTCTACAGAACCAAGGTGAGTATCCCTATATGTTAAAGAAAATCATCACACTACAATGGTGGAAGGCCTTTGATGGGATAATCTATAAAACCTTCTATATCTTCAATAATTTTCGATAGTATGGAAATAAACATAAAAGTAAAATGAAGGAAATTAAAAGGTTTTGATTTTATTTTTAAATTGGATCCACCTCAGACGTAGGATTATGGGAATAAAATGACTAGTTCCTTATCCACATAGAGTCTAGAAATGAAGTAACATTCCTACAATAGACCCACCTTGGCTTCTAATAAACTTACTGCCTTGCAGCAAGAAACCAACAAAAGAGCAATACTATCAAACTTCTTTGAAATCATTATTGCATCATCACAACCTTAAAATATGAATTGAAAGAGATTACTCTGCTCCTTGAACATAAACTAATAAATCAAACATTCATGATCACTAAATGTGATATGAGAATCATAAACAATCCTTGATTATATTGATTCAAATGAAATGCATACAAAAGTGGAGAGAATGATAGAACTAATACAAATATTGAGTGAAAATGCAATGAAAATTTGGGTCATCTATTGTTATTATAGAGCAAACATTACAACATTTCCTTCCTAGGTGTAGAAGAAGAAAAAAATATACAGACGAAGGAAAAAGACTTATAAAATTCTGAGAGAATGGAACCCAAAAAAAAACTACAAAAATTTCCTTTATAGTGTACACATAACTTCAAATTTGAATTCAAAATACTAACCCTAACTCTAACTAGAGTTATAGGAAGAAGAACCCCAATCTGATTACAAACAACAAAATTGCCTCTAAAATAGAGCAACAACTAGCCATAAAGGCCCCTGACACCTCGAGCACACTCCATCCTGATGGTATTCATGAATGCATATATGGGATCCCAAGAAATTTGCGATCAAAATTAGGAAAAACATACCCTGAAAAAAAACATTGACATATGCAAAACTTCAAGGAATAAATAGTGCCATTCAACAATCAATTTTGCTTGGGAGAAGTGTAGAAATTCAATCTAGAGACATTTGGAGTCGATCTTGTAGTTGAAATGCAGATATGCCATTACTGTTTGAGTTCACCTACGAAATGAGGTAGCTAGCCATTAGCATTTTAATTATAGCCATTAGATGCAAGATGGAGAGATGAGATCGAATCGCCAATGAAGGTTTAAAACATAGCCATTGATCTCCACCTTTAAATCTGGGTCATTGATCACGCATTGTTCATTTGGCTTGAGCCTTTCAACATGAAATAGTGATGCACCAAGGAACAACATAACCATCATCAAAAGGACTACAACAAATCATAATGATTTGCGCTTGGGTCCCTTCGATGCAATGAAAACACACACCGGTCCTGACCCACGTTGGGTCCCACCATGCCACATGTCACCTCCTTGCTCCCCTGCCAAGTAAAAGAAATGGCCCAACAAGTCATCGTAGGCTAGCAGGTTGCCACCAGCTATCCACCATATGTCATCATATCCCACCACCATCTTCACCCATTACACATCGTAGAAACCACTCCACTGCCTTGCTTCACAACAACAATGTGAAGCATGGGGGCTAAGTAACCTTAGTCATTCAATGTTCTTCATTAAATCTCAGCCCTTCATCTCTCATTACAGAAAGGCATCCACCAAAAAAATGTGAAACTGCGATGTAAAGAGACCTAGTAATGCAAAGAAACAGGCCATTGCACATCATGGGGATGAGTTGGTTAGGAAAAATAACATTAGCGATACGTCATGTAAGTAAACAAAAGTCATCACTCAACCCAGAAATGAAACCGATGAAGTAAAGGAAAAGCATGATGGGTGATGCAACAACTTAATGATGGAAATTTAGCACATGCACAAATGTTGTTCATAAAAGGGGGACCTCACATAGGTAAATTAGGACTTTGGGTGAATTTTTCTTTTTGACCTAGAGACAATGATCAAATATTTGAATGTGGTCATGACCGAAAGATAAAGTAAAGGGGCCAATTAAAGAATGATCACACTAGACATAAGTTGTAACTTGGCCAACCAGGACCTAGGAGCAAGAGATCAATGAGTAGATAGAACAAAAGTGCAAGGCATGGAACAATTAAGGTTTTAGGAGGGTTTAAGTCTTATAACAAAATTTAAACCCTAATCAGATACAAGTGAGGAATTTCAAAACCTCAGGGATCACAAAAAATTAAAAATAGTCATGGATTTTGCAAGTACCACCACAAGCCATAGCATTACCACTAAGAGGAATGTCATATGCCAAGAAAGGTCACACTCTTGAAGGACATAAAACCCAATGTCACCACCAAGAAGACACATCACATGAAGTAAGAAGACCACACTTTGAAGATAACACACAAACAATGAGTGGGGATGTGTATTCCCCCACTTTAAAGAAAATGCTAAACACCATGCTGAGAGAAATTACTTTAGAGTAGAAAAATGATAAATGCCAATACATGAGAGATTTATTCAAAAATCCCTATGCCAAACATATGTTTCCAAATGAAGCTACATCATGGAAAGGAGGCTTCCCCCCATATGCAATACTAAGATAACACATAAGAGATCCATGGATTTTGGGTCAATGCATGTCTTTTCTACAGTGATATAATCAAGCTCAAAATAGTCATCATTCCCCAAATAACTCATGGACAATGAAAAAAAAGGAAGAATGACACATAGAGAGTGAAAAACAATAAAATATTTTGGGTCAACATGGAAGAGACCTAAATGTCCCAATGCCTTGCATCATCCCTGAAAGGAAAACATAAGACAAGTGAAAATTAAAAATATATGACATATAGAAGAATGAAGGTACATATAGAAGAATGTCACAAAAGATTCACTTCCTTTGTATCGTTGCGCAAACTGAGTGACAAGGGTCATCCAAGGTAATCTCACAAACATATAAATACATGCCAAGCAACACTATATGGGGGATCACATTAAACATGCAATCATAAATAACATGAAAAGAAAACAAAGAAAAGAATAGTATGGAACATGCAAGTCAACCTATAGCAAGTCATCCACATCCCAATCTTGTTCATGATATGCAGAAAGTGGAAAACTAGCCAAAGGGACAACTACAAGTTCCGTACTAGGAGCATCACCAAGTTCAACACAAGGTGAGTCACTCTTTATAGGAGGATCATCACGGTTGTTATCATCTGAGCTCATGGAAGAGGAAAACAATAATTTTAGCTTATTATGCACTTCCTCATCAATTTTAGCAATCTCATCATCATCATCATCCAAGTTAACTATAATAGGAGGCCTAATGATGATGTCTATTGAATTTTCATGTTGTTGTTGTGGCTTAAGGTGGAGAATCATCATGCTTTATTTTTGTTACATATTTTTGGCCTCAAATTTCTCAAATGGAGGAGCAGTCGATTGTTATTTACCATAAAGTGAAATTGCGCATTGAATTCTAAAAGTTGTTTTGCATTATCTTTATGCATCAAACAACAGCTATGCATTTTGAAGAAAGAGTTTCCTTTGAGTGCCATTCAGATGTTGCAGAATTAAAAGAAATACAGAATTGAGTACATGAGCAAAAGAGCATTCCAGATGCTTTCATTCATTTCGTAAAGAACTCATATTTTACAAGGTTTCATTTGATTTCACAATCAAAATGATATTACAACATTGCATGAAAATGCATTTTCTTTTCAATTGAAGAGCAGAATTGAAATCAAAGATCCACACAAGCTGTGGATATAACTACGACAACACATTTCTAATAGTACATTGCACTACTAAAGATGCAGAAAGGAAAACCCATAAGCAACATCATAATCATCATTGCTTGATTATCGACGCTTGATGTTGAATGGTGCACCTAATCATCTCGAAAGCCACAATTCGTAAGAGGAAAGAAAGTGTTAGTGGTCTAATTTTATGATAACTTTTATATGATGCACTCTACAATAGTACAACATACTATTAGCAATGCATTGAAATAACTCAACCAATCAAGTGCAGATGAAGAAGTATTGGTGTAATGCTTTTATGATTTTGTGATAAATCGGTTTTGTAATGGAGGAATAAGGAGTTTTCTTTTGGTAAAAAGATTTTTAAATTCAAAACACAAATCTGTGAAAATATGTATCTTGTAAGCGTAATCAATATAAAAGCTTATATTCTATAAGTTGTTTTATGTTTTCTTGCTATTTTAGCAGATCTTTGATTGAATTTTCCTCTTGGGTCGGATTTGAGATCTATCTTAGAGAGATAAGGTGTTTTTGAGCTTTTAAAGCAGATTTAGCCTATTTTTAGAGGTTTGGCAGGTTCATCATAAAAGAATTGTGCTTTTTTCTGCTTTTAAGCAGTTTTTTGAGTTTGTTTGAAACCTTTTCCTTGAGCTTTTTTCTGAGCTTGGATTAGGGTTTTCTTGAGAGTTCTTTTCAAAGACTTAGTCTTGTCAGCTCTCCATTCTCAGTAGTTAAGATTAGAGTTTCTTGCCCTTAAAATTTTCGGGGAGCTTGTAAACTTATGTGTGCTCAGATTTTGAGAATTCCACTCCATCATTCAATAAAATAGTAGAGTTTTCCTTTCTCAATTCTATTTATGACTTGGAATAGTAATTTGATTTGTCTTGTGATTCAAATCTGTTGAATCCTTTTCTTTTCTTGCTATTGTCAAGTGATTTGTAGGAGTTGCATGCCAGTTCAAGTTATGCTTTGTGTTAATTTAACCTTTGCATAAATCATTGATTGAACTACATGTGTTGTGAGTTTGTGAGAATTTAATTTTAAAGAGTTGGTGAGAGTAGGTTATTATCAGAGTCTTCTTAGAGTTGATCAGTATTTTAGGATGATAGAATTTCAGTTTTAGATTTTAAGTCCAATTTATCCTTCTATCCTTTTTCCTGGAAAGTCACTTAGAATAGAATTCATCATTCAGAGAACCAACTCGCTCTGGAGATTCCTTCTTCGTTCAGATTACCCACATCTGAAGAAGGTTTCCATGTTTCAGTAGTTTGCTAAATATTGCATTCAGCAGGGTGCAAAACTATTGATAATTGTTTTTGGCATGCCCTGTGGGACTCTGAAAATCAATTTCAGAGAAATTTTAATCCTTTAAGGTTGCTTTTTGGTGTATACAACAAGTTTTTCAGCCTTTTGGAGGCCCTTTTCAATATACCTGGTGACTCTGTTCTCTAATTTTCAAGCAGATCCAGTGTGAACAATGCACAAAAGAACACATACTGAAGGGTCAGGTGTTCCCTTCAGAATTATCAGCCTTTGGAGGCATAGTCATCAAACACCATGGCGACTCCGAGAAGCCTTTTCTGATTACAAAATGATCAAGTTCTGGTATGTTGTTAGAGATTCTAAGTTTTGCTTGTTTTTAGCCTTTAGATGAATAAATATGTCAATATTTCATGGGCATGTATCATATCACCCGTCATATCATGAAGATACTGCTTACCCGTCTCCATATCAGCCACATTCGCATAATCATGCTATTGATTCCAGTTCCATGGCTTTTCAAAACCAGCATGCACAGTATAGTTGCCACCCACCCACCCCTGCTCATTATTCATCTCAACCCTCCTATGTTAAAAATCAGTCCCAAGAGATCGAAGACTTGAGTTTCAGAGAAATAAGGCTGAACTATGAAAGGAAAATGAGTCAAATAGATCAGCAGGAGGAGATGGCGAGTATAAAAAAGCATGCTGCTTGATTACATGAATCAGCTCGTGGAGATCAAGAAGCAGTATGAGTATAATCAGCAATAGGAGGAGTTGGCTTATCAGGCCTATCTTCGTGAGTAGGATTTAGAGGCCCAAAGAATACAGTTTGAGGAGGATTTAGAGAGAGAGGTAGTTGTGCAAACCAAACTTTTGTTTGCTCAGTTTCAAAGGTATGAAGCCCAAACAACTCCTTTCATTTCAGTGCATCCTATTCAAGAAGAGGCTCATGAGTTTAAAATTCCAAGTTTTATGAAAGATGAGCATCCTAATCCTCTTAAAATCAAGATTCCTAGCTTTAGGGAATTTTTACCTTTGCAAGAACCTAGGTTAGAACATACCAAACCAGTTATGCTTCAAAACGAGCCAATTGTAAAGCCTTTTCCTCACCAAGAGACTAGTTTTGAATGCAAATAGACTCCTCAGAAAATCAAAATCCCAAGTTTTCGAATTTCTGATTTTTTCGTGGAGCCTGTTGGCATTCGAGACCAGTACATAAGGCAGCAGCCCCTTTTCCAGCAAGAAACTCCAGAGATCCCACAAGTTTCCCAGCCAAATAATTTTGATTGTCCCATCTCTATTGAAGACAAACCTATTGACTCATGGAATGATTCATCATTTGCCATGGAGCAAGCTGGAAGAGTGAATTTATTGCATATAGCTATGGAGGAATATCGCTTGCAGCAACAAAAGATTGAATGAGAAGAACCTTGTTTTGTGGAGGATGATGGAAGGTTGTTAGAGGAATAATTGTTGCAACATACAGAGCAAGTGGTTGCTGCCGATTGCACTCCTTTCTTGGTTGAACCTAAGAGTGTGGAATGTGCGGAGCAAGTGGGTTCATTGGAACATCAGAAGATCGATGATTATTTCAAAGTATCCAGTTGGTACATCAATAAAGAAGACCCAAAATTCCAAGAGCAGTTGCTATAGGAGATAGAGGAGGCTTTGATTGAGGAACCACAAATTCAAGATCAAGACAACTTTCAAGTTCTGCCTGATTTGTTCAATGAGTTACCATTTTTTGTGGATAATAAGGAAAGCCCATCTCAGATTGCACCCATACCCGCTCCAGAACAGTAGGAAGAAGTTCAAAGTTCTGATGCTTTGATACCTCAGAAGAGCTATAGTAAGGTAGAAAATAGTCTCCCTTCACAAGGAACTGAAGATGACAGGGAGGAAGACACGTTTTGGGATGACCTCGAAGCTTTTGTTTCAAACTTAGATGCCAAAAACCCACCTTTTGAGGAAGAAAATTTGGAACAGCAGCTGGAGGAGATGAAAGGGGGTGTCCAAACTCAAGGTTTGACCAATTTATTTGAAGAACTTCCTCTATGTTTTAGTAATGATGAAAGTAATGCATATGAAACAACAAAGCCAACGAGTTTTGATCAGCAAAGCCATGAAGATGTCAATGATAAGGTGTCGATCTGTTTACAAAGAAGTAAAGATAACATGGTTATCAGCTGCTAGAACCTCAATGAACCTGGTACATTAGCTCAAATAGAACGAGATCAAACTACGCATAAGCATGACACTGCTGTACAAGGTAATGGCCTTGATATCTTTATAGGTTTTGAAGAAAATAGTCAGGAAGACACCTCAAAGCTTGATATGCATACTGACGATAATAATGGGACCCACGAGGACTTGTACACTAATATAATTGATGAGTTTTGCGCAAAGTTGGATGATATGTTTTCAAATGATCCTCATCAGAGAGATGAGATGGAGATAGTAGGTAACAGTAGCCAACAAAGAGCCATCGGTGCAAGCTCCGGTTTCACCCTTTCGAGAGGCTGCCCCATCAGACATCTAGCCAGGGATGTCGGCAAGATCCAAAGGATTTCCAGTGCAACTAAGGATGAGGTGGCAGTTGAGGGGAAGCAAGTCCCACTTATTCATTCTGGGAAAACTAGAGGTATGCTTGAAAAGACACACAATCTACGTCATTGATTGTTATTTACAAGTTGCAGCAGAACAATGTGTGGGGAGTATCTTCATTTTTCATCTCTTACTACAAATTTGTGAGCGTTCGAAGTATCCTCAGCTGATTAGGAGAGGAAGTTATTTTTCAAAACTTGTAAATGGTTTTGTTTGAGTACCTTTTTGCTGGTTAGAGTAGGTTAGAGTTAGTATATTCAGCAAATAAGTGCATTTCACACATTTACTTTCAATAGTTTACTTTCTCTAAGCACTGCTGCACATTGTTTTGTTGGCCATTAGGGTCTTTTAGTTTGCATTTAGTTTTTTTTCATTTTCTTGCTGCTGTTTGGAGTGTTGCTGTTCAAATTTTCTGAGTTTCAAGAGGGGGCATAATTGACTCCGTGCCCAATGAATTGTTTAAAGGTCACTGATCTATGCTTATCAGGCAAGCATATAGCAGAAATTGCCAAAATGTTACATATTTTTCTCCTCAAATGGGAGGAGCAGTCGATTGTTATTTACCATAAAGTGAAATGCGATTAAAATTCTAAAAAGTCAAGCCAAGATTATCTTTATGCATCAAAACAACAAGCTTATGCATTTTAAAGAAAGATAGAGTTTCAGAGTGCCATTCAAATGTTTGCGCATTTAAAAGAAATACATTATTGAGCATGGGAAAAATAGCATCTCAGATGCTTTCATTCATTTCGCTGGTGAAGAACTCATATTTTGCTAAGGTTTCCATTTCCGATTTCACAATCGTAATGATATTACAGCATTGTATTTAGAAAAATGCATTTTTCAATTGAATAGTAGAATTGAAATCAAAGATCCATTAATAAACTGTGGATATAATTGTGACTATTGGCAACATATTTCTAACAGCACATTGCACTACTAAAGATGCAAAAGGAAAGAACATAAGCAACAGCATAATCATCATTGCTTCATTATCGATGCTTGACGTTGAATGGTGCACCTCGTCATCTCAAGCTTCATCGACCTGTAAGAGGAAAAGAGGGGTGTCAATGGCTCTGACTATGGTGTAACTTATATGATGCACCTACAATAGTACAACACACTATTAGCAATGCATTGAAACAATCAAATCAATCAAGTGCAGTATGAAAGAAGTATTGGTGTAATGCTTTTATGATTTTTGTGATAAATCAGGGTTTTGTAATGGAGGAATAAGGAGTTTTTTTTTTCAAAAGATTTTCAATCTTTAAATTGCAAAAATAGACAAATTGTAAAATCTGCATCTTGTAAAGCAGAATCATAAAAGCGATATTCTATAAATTGCTTTATGTTTTCTTGCTATTTTTAGCAGATCTTTGATTGACTTTTCCTCTTGGTCGGATTTCAGACTTATCTTGGAGAGATAAGGTGTTTTTTGTGCTTTTAAAGCAAGATTAGCCTATTTTTAGAGGCTTGACAGGTTCATCATGAAAGCATTGTGCTTTTTTCTGCTTTTAAAGCAGTTTTTGAGATTGTTTGAAGCCTTTTTTCCTTGGAGCTTTTTTCTGAGCTCGGATTAGGGTTTTCTTGAGAGCTCTTTTGATAGACTTAGTCTTTTTTAGCTCTCCATTCTCAGCAGTTCAGATTAGAGTTTCTTGCCCTTACACATTTTGGGGAGCTTGTAAACTTATGTGTGCTCAGATTTTGAGAATTCCACTCCATCATTCAATAAAATAGCAGAGTTTTCCTTTCTCATTTCCTTTTCATGACTTGGAATAGTAATTTGATTTGATTTGTGATTCAAATATGTTGGATCCTTTTCTTTTCTTACGATTTTCAAGTGATTTGCAGGAGTTACATGCTAGTTCAGGTTATGCCTTGTGTTAATTTAACCTTTGCATAAATCACTGGTTGAATACATGTGTTGTGAGATTGTGAGATTTTTATTTTAAAGAGTTGGTGGGAGTGAGTTATTTTCAGGGTCTTCTTACAGTTGATCAGTATTTTAGGATGATAGAATTTCAGTTTTAGATTTTAAGTCCAGTTTATCCTTCTATCCTTTTTCCTGGAAAGTCACTTAGAATAGAATTCATCATCAGAGAACTAGCTCGCTTTGAGATTCCTTCTTCATCAGATCACCCACCGAAGAAGGTTTCCTTGTTTAAGAGTTTGAATATTGCATTGGTGAAAAACTATTGATATCAGCTTCAATTGGTGTTTGATCTTGATTTGCTATTTTATTCTTTCTTTCTAACTGATTATAATAGCACGATTTCTATTCCTACACTCTTTAGCATTTCTATTTCTTCTTGTATGATTTTCAAGTTGTGTTTTTGTAGGAGCGGGTTTATCAACCATGGGTTTTTTTCTTCTAGCAAGGGAGGAACAAAAGGAACCATGGAAGGTTGTTCAACCATTTCCTCTTTAGCTTTATAAATTTGTTTGATCTTAGGAGACACAACAAGACTTATATGGTTATCTCTTGGTCTCTTATAGGAAATAGGTGGGGGATTTGTCATGGATTTGTCTTGGTTACTTGGAAGGAATTTTGGTTCAATCACGGCTTCATCAATGATAGGAGGCTAAATCATGGGTTGAAGCATGTTGCTAAGGGATAACTCTACTATGTTCTTTTGCTTGATATTTTGGTAGGATTTTAAAAATAACTCTTCATGAGGCTTAATAGGTTCCATAAACTAAGGCCAAAATAAATCTGATGAGAAATTCCCACAAGAATACATAGGATTAAAGCCACTATGATTCACATAAATATCATTGCAAAAATGGAAATTTTAAGCATTTATGCACTACCGATGTGATGACATCCATGGAGCATAGCCATGGATAGTAAAGCTTCACATGGAATTGGTCCAACGACGAGATGATAGAGAATTAGACATTCAATTGTTTCGGTCCAAATTTTAAAGGAAGAGTGATAAAGCCAATCATAGGGCAAGCAAAACCATTATGTGTTTTGATCCATGCTTTCGACTATTAATAAGAATATTGATAAATTTCATGCATAAATAAGAATTCCTTAGTGATCACATTCTCTACATACACAGGATCAATTAATATCCCATTAGTATGTTTGTCACTGATTCTTCTGGCTATGTAAAGAGGACCATCGGTTGCATATTTAATTATGTCATTTTGTAAGAAAGCAATGTTCATAGAAAAGTTAGTTTGGCCCTTATGAGGTTGAACATCAATGAAGTTAACCAGATTATCATATTTATATTTCATGTTATCATCAGTCATGTCAACATTCATCACATCATTCTGACATCATTAGATTTTATAAAAAATATGTTATGATTTGGCATGAGATTAGCAAAAATTTAAATTTTTTGATTGGGTGGCGCAATAGACTTATTTCCTTGATCATTAACACCACCAATCTAGATATGATTAGAATCAATGAGGTCTTGCACAATATGTTTAAGATGCTTACAATGTTTTGTATCATGTCCATTTTGTCAGTCATGATGGCATAAGGCATTGGCATTATAGTTTGGAGGTAGAGGCTTAGTGATATCAAGGGCTCTAAAGGGAGGTAAGGTAATTAGGTTCTTACCCAAAAGTTGCAGCATTATGGAATGGAGGGTATCAGGTAATGGGGTAAATTTTCTATTGTGCTCTTTGAATTGATATGGATTTGTTGTTTTTATGGCAACCACTTGGTACTTAACATGTTGACTTGTTTGGGGTGGATTTATCTAGAAAAATCTCTTTTTTTTTAATGGTTGGAAATTGTTATGGGTCATGGATTCAAATTTCTCAAGGTGGTTAGAAGGAGTTTTTGCTTCACGATGACTAGTCGAATTTTGATAGTCATGAAGAGCCATGCACAAATGTGTAAAGGAGGGAAATTTCATCATTCCAAGATTGTCTTGGATATTTTTTTGCAAATTTTCAATGAACATTCTTTGAAGATCAACATCAGTAATATTAATGTTGATTAGTGAGTAAAGAAATTGGTATCATGCTATAAAATTGGTGATCTTTTCATCATCCTTTTGTTTACACTTCATTAAATCAACTAAGGTCATATTGGGACCAATGTGCACTTGGAAATGGTTGAGGAAGGCATCGACATGCTCATTGAATGAACCTATTGAGTTATTCGGTAAAGAGAAAAACCATTCTAAGGCTATATCTTTGGAAGACCTAGGAAAAAGCTTAGCCAAGAGATTATCTTCAAAAATGAAGTGACTAAATAAGGTTGTGTATGCAAAAACATGATTACTAGGATCTCCTTTACCACCATATTTCTGTGATCTCAATCTCTCCAAGGATAATGTATTTCTTTTGACATATTGTGAAGGTTGGCCATTTTGATTTTGGTTCAAAGTGGAAATTTGTTGTTGGAGGGATGGAACATTTTGCAAAAATTGGTTAAGGATGGAATAATTGGTTGTGTTGTGAGATGGAGGTGTATATATATTTGGAGGAAAATTTAATTGCAAGTTTATGAGAGGTGATGGATTAGGAGATATGAGATTTGAATTCACAAATCTAGAAGGATTCCCAATGGAAATAGCTAAAGTTGGATTGACATTTCTAGTGGGTTGCCTTGTTGTAGTAATAGTTGCATGAGTGTATGTAGGAATAGAGGCCACAATTGTAGGTGGAATTTTATTTCCACTTTGAATTTGAGTGTACCTCAAAGTTTGAGCACAACTAGCCATTGTAGGAAGATGATCGTCAGTTATATGAGCTAGACTACACACAAGTTCTATTCCTTTTTCATTATCCAACATATTCCTTATGTTATCTATGATAGGAACCACAATACCAGCAATGTATTCAACACTCAAAAGTTTTGCAATTTTTATAAGGCTTCATCCATTTGTTTTAGCTTTTCTTGATGGACATTGGAAACCATTGTATCAACATCAGTCATATTTGTTGTGGCTAAGGTAGGCATAGGAAATGTGGTATCAAAGGTATGGTCCATAATGGGTCGACTAGTGTCAACATTGAGTGAAAGAGTTAGAAAAATAAAGATCCACAGTGGATGTTCTAGCACGAGATAGCATGAGTCTCGAACTATGTCTCAATAAAGTATTGGCAATAGGACATAAGGATGTGAAGCTGATACAAGTTTCACCAAACCAATTGCACCCAAAATGGAGAAAGGAAACTATGTAAATGCAATGAACACCCAAAAGTATGAATCACAATGCAAGTATGTAAAAGGACTTTACAATTTCAGATTTGAAACAAGATAATTTACTGTTTATGCTATGAAAAACCTAAAAATGATGTATCTTTAATGTCAATTTTGATTTCAAACAATGCACTTAATTTGATCAATTAAACTTAATGATAGCAAGTAAAAAAATTTATATTTTTTGAAACTAAAACTCAGATTTGACAAAAGAATACAATGAAGCAAACAAAGAAAAAATGATACCCATAAATTTTAAATAGCACCTGTACAAGGATAGGTTCACCCAAGGGTGAATGAGTCCTTGGTCAGGGGTTGGAAAATTTCAAGTTTGTGTTTCTAGTTTAATATTTGAACTTTCTATTTTACGTTGCAGACTATGAATTTTGTTACAATTTTTTCCAATTTTAGGTGCCTTAATGCAAGTGCAATTAGTGACAAAAAGTGAGAAAAATGAAAATTTTTAGAATGCAATTTTGAACTAAAATTGACTCTAAATGAATGAAAGATACTCTTAATGTAATTACAATGCAAGATGTATGGAAAATGAAAGCAAATTTTTAAATTTTTTAATGAATTTAAATGATGCAAACATGCAAAACTAAACCCTAAATTCAATGCAAAGCACACTTATACAAAACACACTAATGCAAACATAGATCTAGGGTTTGAATGAACTCCAAATCAAAAATTAAGATGTACAAACTTAGGTTCACAAAAATGAAATGGTGAAAAAGGTGGGAATGTGATATAAGAAGATCTAGAAATAAGGGACCTATGCCAAAAAGCACAAACGAGGTGTCCACCTAATCACGAGTCCATATTTTCCAATTTCATTAGGAAGAAGGAGAATTCCACAAATTATTAGAATTTACCTACAACCCTTAAGGTGAGTCAACCCCAAGTTTGGACACTTTGCTGCCCTAACTTCCTTATGACAAAAAAACAACAAAATATGACTGAACATTAGTTTTGGGAGGAGAATAAAAGTGCATTAACAACCAAATTTATGATATCTATTACTTGAAATATGAATTATTATGATAACACTATCAGAAAAAATAATCAATTGCTAGATCTAAGAAGATTAAGGTACTATGCACTTGTCACCAAAAATGTTGCAAAACGTCCTGCTAGAACTCATTCACCCAAGGACAAATGGGTCTTTATATAGGGCTCTAAAAATTCTCTTTTTTGTCCTTTGATTTTAGATCTAAGGCTCTGATTCCCCTAGGTTTGACTATCAGAAGGCTGAAAATGAAACTTGTAGGTGAGTTTCTATATCTTGAAACTTTGATGACAACTTTGACAACTTTGTAAAATTGCACTTTTGATGCAATTTCAATCCTTCTTCACTTGCAAATCTGTAAACATACAAAGAGGAGAATTTTTTTTATTTTTGGTGTATAAGGGTTTGTCTTGGTCAAACCCCATTTTGGTAATTAAACCTTGATAATGAAATGAAAGCATAAATGGAAGGAATTATGAATGAACACTAGCTTGTTGCAATTCACCAAACCCTTTAATGGCTAACCTTAGAGGAATGAAGTCTAACAAATCACTCCAAGGATTAGATCTTGCATGAAAGGGCTTGATTGGATGCTTTATTTTATGATTGAAAACTTGAAACCTACATCAAGATTTTAGCTCCAAAAAATGCATGAAAACACATAAATCTTGACATCATGATGGGATCTTGAATACTGCAATAATTGACTGATAAATATGCTCTTCAATGCTCTTGAAAATAATACTTGCTCTTGTGAAATTTGAATTATGCAACTTAGACTTGAATTGATAAAAAGACCTTGCATTTATAGGTAATTAATTTTCTAATTTATTGACAATTAAACATCAAAAGATGATAGTTACAATTTGAATTTAGATCATCAAAATGTCGCCAAAAACTAAAAAATGGGATATTCACCCAAGGCCCTAAACCTAGGACACACATTTTCCAAGATGTGTAATTTGATGTTTGCAATTGTTTAATGTAGGTTTCCCTTTTCAAAAAATGAAATTAATTAGGCTTTTAAATGCATAATTGGGTCAATTAGAGGCTTAATTAAGTCCAATTAATCAAGGGGATGCAAACATAGTGTGAAAATGTAAAGGAGTACATTTTACAACACTACACTAGGATAAGGAATTTTTAGTGGAAAGAATTTGGGATAAAGTTGAAACTACTACTGAGGAGCTAGGTGACCATGAAAAAGGTGAATATTGGGTTTTCAGTGAGGTTGAGAAGGGTTGGGTTGGGGCATAGTCATGGATTCTTTTGTTAGATGGTTCTCTTGACATATTCAAACATGAAAATATTAGGCTTAATTTTGATGTGGTGAGAAAGGGTAACCTTGGGGCCACTTGTGGTGGGTGTGTATTTAGAGAAAATTGGGGTCAACCTCCTAGTTTTTTGGCCTTTGATTATATAGTGGAAATTGTAAGGCCTTTCTAATGGTTAGTCAACTTAGTGCTAGACACACAATTTAGAGGAGTTCCTAGCTGAAAAATTCATTAAACCCTCACAAAGACTTCAATTAATCTGGGGCTTTGTAAACTTTTGATGATGCTAGCATTGTATATGCATTCACGAACTCTACATGGCCTATATCAGTGAGTATAGGTGATTTACACATGTATAGGAAAACAATAAAGGTTAGAAAAGTAAGTAAAGCGTTAAATTGCAAAATAAGGGAAATAACTTAATCTACTACTAATTTTATGAGTACCTTCAGCTTAACACTGTAACTATTAACTACTTTAAACCTAAAATTTTCAATTCACTAACACTATTAACTCTTACTTCTAACTTCTTGACCTCTCCAGAGAAGAACTCAAGGAAACATCACATAGCATAATTCATAATACAAGATATGACTCTTATTCATGTAATTAATAATTTACTTGAAATGAATGCAACAATATAATCTTTTAATATAATAACAAAAATTAAGGTGGGTGAATAGTACCTTGAGTGGCCCTTGCTTGAGTTGTTGTACCCACAAGAGAAATAAAATATGTGCTACTTGAATCAACTAATCATAACAATAAACTAAAACATCTTTATTGCATATAATTGATCTCTCACAACATGATAAGAATCTTCACAAATATCTCATTCATGAGCACATATCCATTACAACTAAATAAAAAAGCTAACAATGAAGTATTTTCTATGAAACAAAACTAGAACTATCCAAATATATATCCTTTAACTAGGTCTGCTTCTCAACTACTGATCCAAATATATAGGCTTGGGAGGAGTTTTATTTGCATAAGGACTAAAAATAGAAAAATAAATGTGGATGTCCACTTTCCTTCAAAATAGGGAGAGGTCTAGTCTTTGCCACTAAAACTATAATTAAGACAGAAGAAAAATATAATTGAAACTCTACCCTAACGATTTGATAGAGACGTACTCTGTGAAAACTGTCATGTTGGCTTCCTTATCAATACAACCTTCGTCTTCCTCCTGTCATCTTATTGGATGATATAGTGACTCATGATTGACCACTTCAATGATCACCTTCATTATTTCTTGGAACTATCATGTTCCCAACATTCTAGACTCTCCCTTGCAATCTGCCTAAAATCCTTCGGCTACAGGCTGGTCAATCTAGTTGTTGCAGGCTACACTTCTTCTAGATGTAAGAGATTAGTTTTATGTAAAGTATACACATTATTAACAATCATGAATTAAACTTAGAATCATATTGAATTTCATAAAAAATCACACATTTATCCATGCAAACATCATCATATCATAATTATATTTCCACATGGTAATGTGTAGTTTAGGATACATAAAAGACATAAGAGATATATAAGGTTCATGATTTTCTGTGAGATAAGTAGCTTGAAATGTTAAAAGATAAACTAAAGGGAAGAAAAATAGCTATTTCCTAGGCCCATCATTCCTCCCAACTAGAGTATTTGCTTGTCCTCAAGCAACGTTTAAGACTAGAGGTTGTATTGGAGATTCATTTCCCTAAAAAATTTCACCACAACAACTCCCTTTTCCTAACTCAAATAGTAGCCTTTTTGACATGAAATCTTTGCCAGCCTCATATTATCTATTGTTTCCATTTCATCACGGTTCCTTCCTGTCCAATGTGGCATTGGATAGAGGAGAAGAGGTGGATGAAAGGTGAGTGCAAACCATGTAAGTCCATTATCCTTGGAAATGTCTATTTACTTATGAGATATTCTAATAATTGCTATAAAATTATACAAGGAGTACAATTCCTTTTTCCTTAATTTAGGGATTAGTTCTTCACACCTTTTCTTCACAAACTAGAAGGCTTGATTAATGGGTCCTGTAGCTAGTTGCTTCATCCTCATGTAGTTTTTCTCCCTAATACTCATTATTTTTCTTCCCACACCTTTGTAAGCCAGAAGCTTTAACCACTAATCAATTAATGTGTTGGGGTTTTGTTATAATTTCCTTAGCCACAAAATAATAGATTTCTCCATCATTGTATTCTTGTAACATTTCACCTTTCTGATGCTCATTCTTGATAAAAGAGGCTAATGCTTTGATTTGTAAATCCACTAGAAACATCAGTGTATTCCATTCAATTTGATATGAGAGAAAAATTTATGCAAGTATAACTCGTATAGCTGGTCCTGCATGTTTAGTGTAGAGTCAAATAAAGTATCTAAAAACAAAAAAATTCTATTAATTGACATTGGAAAATAGCTAATTAACTAGCTTAACTGAAAACACAAATACTTTTCTTATAGAAATATTGTGTAAACCCTTGGAGGAGGCTCCAGATAGGGACGGCTGGATTGAATCAATCACGACTCAATGCTCGGTCTCACCTTTGATAACCCCTTGGTGTCACTCTCCACCTCTCAACCTATAGGTCCTATGCTATTTAGGCACCCCTCGTTCTTCTGCCAACCCTGCTACCATTTACAATGCCTTCAACCAACGAAATCTTGGTGCTCTTCCTCTTGTTCACTCACTAGCCCTTATTCTCCCTAAAGACTAGTTGGTACTCCAAATGCTTCCCAACTTGATGTAGGGGTTTGAAAAGCTTCCATGGATTCTAAAACATCTTACAAAGGTTCTTGATCAACCTCCATTCTTCAGTTCTCCATCGCTATCACAAAACCCTAGTCTAGGGTTTGGGAAGGGCTATTAGGCTTGAGCCCCTTTTAGGCCTCCTCACCCAAGAAAATAGGATAATACTCCTTTCATTCAACTAGTTAGGACAAAATCCCTTCTGACACCCTAGCTCAAATTCCAAGCTCTAATAGATTTTTAAGGTTTGGGACCCTCTCTGTCCGTACACAGGTAGAACTCAGGTTTCTCCAAAAACTAGGGTTTTATGGACCATTTTCTTGGTCTGTCTGCTCCTTCCAACCTACAAATGATCAGTCAAGAACTCTACCTTCTTGACAACCTTTATGTAGGCTCCTATAACCACTACAACATTTCCTTATCAAAGATTCATCACCCCCGCCACGTTAGGATTGAGCAATTAACTGTCTTCCCTAGCCGAGTATCAACAAACTCGCCTAGGGAAAGATTTTGATCATGATTCCAGAACCCCTAATGCATCCTACGACTAAGATATGTATAGAGATGGAGCTTTACCATGTTCCCAACAATTCCATACTTCCTGGTACAAAGGGAATGCAGCCTAGAACTCCATTTTTTACACAGTTTCAGTCAAAACAGCAATAAGGAAAAATAGATAATTTACCAGAATGGAAAGCAATGATGAACAAGCTATCTAAAATGCCACAAGAATGCTTCAAAAGACTTCTTTACATGCTAAAAAAACCAACAAAAAGCCTTGTTCAATTCATCTAACTGTCGTCACACAAACAAGAATAGAAAAATAGATTTTTCCACAACAAAATCACTATTACTTTGTTATTCACATGAAGACTGCCAACATTCCAAAACATCCAACCTTCTTCAAAGGTTGAGAGCTCCCTTATACAATGCTTGGAAACAGTTAGGTTTCCTTTTTCGAGCCTAGGGACGTCCAAAAGAGAAGTGTTGCAAAACACAGTGTGTTTTTCCACCTAGGTCTAATGTTGGAAAACAACCCAAACATATGCTTTCAAAACTTATTCAACTTCACCAATTCCAACCCAAGAAGCAAGGTCCTCAACCAAAATTATGATGGTGTTCAAAACCTTACATAACACAACAAAATGGATTTTAACCAAAAAACTTCAAAATAAGCTTGCACTTTGGCAGGTGCTCCTGCACCATTCTCCCCCTCTCAGCCCAAACAACTAAGGAGAGGAAGGAGAGACCAATGTCAGGTCAATGCCAAGTTTCTTGATTTGATCTTCCTATATCCAAGTGGCTTCTGATTATGGCTTGTTCTTCCACTTGATAAGGTTCTCCATGTACACCTTGTGTCTAGTAGCTTTCTGCACTCTTGACTGTAAGACCTCTACCTGGAGCTTGTCTTGATGAGGAAAGGGTACATTGCTGATGTCCTTGAGAACCTCTTGACTGTTCTAATCCCCATCATTGACTGATCCCTTGTACTTGATTAAATCAGCAACATTGAAAACTAGAGAGATGCCCAAATCTGTTGGTAATTCCACCTTATATGTATTCTTGCCATATTTGGCCAACACCTTGCATGGACCCACTCTTTTCATCTATAACTTGGTTTCCATGCCCTTCTGTAATCTAGATTTGTTGAGATGGACCATAACATAATCCCCAACTACAAATTGTACATCCTTCCTAGACAAATCAACATTCTCCTTCAACTTTTGGGTTGCTACTGTAACTGTCTTCTTGACCTGCTCATGAATCTCCTTCATGGTCTGAGTGAAGTCTTCTACATGTCCACTCCTATTCTCCATTGATCCAAGGTCTCTGAGTTCACAAATACTTCTTGGGTGCATCCCATACACAACCTCAAAGGTACTTTTTCCTGTAGTTCTATTGACACTGTCATTGTAAGCATATTCAGCTTGGGAAATCACCATATCCCATGTCTGTCCATATTATTTAGTCAAGCACCTCAGAAGATTACCTAGCACTCTATTAACCACCTCTGTTTGACCATCGGTCTGAGGATGGTAAGCTGATCCAAAAGACAGGTTTGTACCCAATCTGCTCCATAGAGTCTTCCAAAAGTGACTCATGAACTTCACATCTCTATCAGAAACAATGCTTATAGGCAAGCCATGGATCCTAACAACCTCCTTGAAGAAAAGATGAGCTATGTAGCTTGCATCATGAGTAGTTTTGCAAGGAATGAAGTGACTCATCTTGCTAAATCTATCCACTACTACATACACACTGTCAAAACCAGTCTTGGTCTTAGGAAGACCTACCACAAAATCCATGCTCACACACTCCCATGGTTTGTTAGGAATAGGCAGGGGTTGATACAAACCAGCATTGCTAGCTCCTCCCTTAGCTCTCATGCATACAACACACTGTTCCACATATTTTCTAACATCTCTTGCTAACTTAGTCCAGTAATAGAACCTTTGAACTAGCTCTAAAGTTTTATTAATATCAAAATTCCCCTAAGACTGCCATTATGCTTTCTTGAATCAAATTTTCCCTCATTGATCCTCTTGGGACACATAACAGATTGCCCTTAAATAACAATCCATTTTGTAGTGTATACTCAGCATATTGACTATGAAATGATTTTCAAAATCAGAGCATGCCTTGTAGGCTTCTGAAAAGTCTTCATCATCACCATAGAGGTCTTTGAAACTCTCTAATCCAATGCTCTTCAACAGATTTCCTATTAATCGGCCAGCATTCTCTCGCTAATGTATCCGCCACCTTTATTCATTTGTCCCTTCTTGTGCTTGATAGTAAATGTGAAAGCTTGGATGTATTCCATCCATTTCAAGTGTCTATTACTCAGCTTCTCTTGGGTGTTAATGTAATAAGTGCCTGGTTATCGTAAAGACCACAAACTCTTTGGGTAACAAATAATGCCTCCACTTCCTAAGGGACTACACTAAAGCATAAAGTTCTAGATCATAGGTGGAGTATTTTTGCTTAGCTTCATTGAGTTTTTCACTAAAGAAGGCTACTGGCCTACCTTCTTGACTAAGTACTCCTCCTACTGCTACTCCACTTGCATCACACTCAACTGTGAACAACTTGTCAAAACTAGGCAATAATAGAATAGGTTGTATTGCCACTTCTTGTTTCAGTTTTTCAAACCCTTTATCAGCCTCTTGAGTCCACTTAAACTTTGTTTTTAGACCACCTTTAATAGTATCTAGGACTGGTGCACATATGCCACTAAAATTCC
The DNA here is from genome assembly GCA_007258455.2 of Sequoia sempervirens. Lineage (NCBI taxonomy): Eukaryota > Viridiplantae > Streptophyta > Pinopsida > Cupressales > Cupressaceae > Sequoia > Sequoia sempervirens. Next base: position 26,698 of record VDFB02259802.1, on the reverse strand, counting down.
TTATGAATTTCTATAAAACTGAGCCAAACCATGAAAACTCCTTACCTCTGTTGCTGAGGTTGGTGTAGGCCAGTTTAGGATGGCTTCCACCTTGCTTGGGTCCATCTTCAACATTCCTTGGGATACCACAAAGCCTAGATATACAAGTTCTTGTTTGAAGAACTCACACTTCTCAAGGTTAATTGCCAACTGCTCTTCTTGCAGCCTTTTAAGTACCATCTCCACATGCTTCAAATGTTCTTCTGCTGTCTTACTGAAAATCAGTATGTCATCAAGATAGACTACTACAAAGATCCCTGTGAAATCCTTAAGCACCTCATTCATTAGTCTCATGAACGTGCTAGGGGAATTTGAGAGGCCAAATGGCATCACTTTCCACTCATATAGGCCATCATTTGTCTTAAAAGTTGTCTTCCACTCATCTCCATCCTTAATTCTAATCTGATGGTAGCCACTCTTGAGGTCCAACTTAGTGAAATACTGTGCTCCTCCAAGGCAATCCATTAAATCTTCTATTCTAGGGATAGGGAATCTATACCTAATGGTGATCCTATTAATTGCTCTAGAATCAGTACAAAGTCTCCACTTACCTCCTTTCTAGCTGCTTAAGACCAGACTGCACATGGTTGATGCTCTTTGAACCCACCTGACTCAACACCCTTCCACCTGCCTAGCCACCTCTTTTGGTTCTCGGGCTTCGTGTGAGGAGCTTGTATGTCAGCTTTGTTAGGCAAATAGAGGCTCTAGGAAGTCAATTTGATGACTTATTGCTCTCTTTGGTGGTAGAGTTGTGTTCCATCACTCACTATACTCTTGTATTTATCAAGCAACCTTTGGACTGCTTCTGGTAAGACTATCCTTTCAGCCTTTTCTTCCTCTTTGGACTGCATTAAAACCACATAACCTTCACCTCCTTGAGGGTAGATTGCTGATAAACTCTTTACCACCGCCAACATGATGTTTGGTACCTTGATTGTCCTCATCTTCCTCCTCACAATGACTCCAGCTTGAAGGTTCTTCCATCTTTCGAATGAGATGGTGTTCTCTTTCCCACCATAAACATCACTTCTATCATATTGCCATGGTCTGCCCAGTAGCGTATGGCATGCATCCATGGGTAATACATCACAAAATAACTTGTCTTTATAGCCTCCAATTGAAAATTCCACTGTTACTTGCTCATTCACCAAAACACTCTGCCCTTTATTCAGCCATGTGACCTTGTAGGGGTTATTGTGAGGTACCTTCTCCAATTTTAGCTTTGTTACTGCCTCCTCTGAGATTATATTGTCTGTTGAACCAGAATCTACAATGACTTTGCACACTTTTCCAAGTATCTTGCACCTTACTCTAAAAAGAGCTCTTCTTTGCTTAGGTTCCTCTTTGACTGGCTGCCTTATCAAAACCCTATTAAACATCAGATTCTCTCCTACCTTCAGACTCTATATGACTAATTTCAGATGCTTTAGGACTCATGGTGTCCTCTTGTGCATATGCCACTCTCTTTTCATTGCTAGAAGAGGATACTTTCTCTGGGCACCTATAAGCAGGGTGACCTAGTTGGTTACAATGATAACACTTCATGTTTGCAAAGTAAGAATTACTCCTACCTACTCCTCTTCCTCTGTTTGAACCTCCTTGAGGTCCTCTTCCTCTGTTAAATCCTCCTCTTGAAGATGTTTCACCTCCATGCTCAGTGAGTTTTGATTCTCCTTGGTTTCTTTGATCATTTCCTCTACCTTGGTAACCACCACACTGTCCTCTTTGATCTCTGCCTTTTCCTTTGCCTTTAGAAGACTAATCTTGCTCTCTTTTGTTCCTTTCCTCAATCTTTATAGCCATCTGATAACATTGGTGGACTGTCTTGGGACTTAGTAAAACCATCTCTTCCTGAATGTTCCACTTCAAGGCATTAAGGTACCTAGCCACTTTTAGCCTCTCATCCTCTGTCACATTTGATCTCAAGCAAATCTTCTGAAACTCTTCAGTATAGGTGTTGACATCTTGGTCTTTCTACCTTAGAATTTTCCTCTTCTTGTAAAGTTGGATCTCATAATCATCTGGCATATATGCGTCCTTTACCTTAGCAACCATTCCTTTCCAAGTTGATATGGGCTGCTTGCCTTCTTTCTCCCTCTCTGTCTGAATAAACTTCCACCATGTCAAGGCTGATCCTCTCAACCTTGATTTAGCAACCTTCACCTATTGTGCTTCAGTGAATCCATCACACTCAAAGTGATTCTCCATGCCTTCTATCCAATCCATGACCAAATCAGGATCCATCTTTCCACTAAACAGTGGTATTCCCTCAAGTCCTTTTCCACTCAGGGCTTTCAATGCCTTCAAGAAAGGCTCCTCCTCCAAAACAGGGTCAGGTTCAGGGACCTTGTCTTCCTTTGCAACCTCTTCTTCCTTTGGTACCGTTCCTTCCAACCTTGAATTGTTCAATGCTTTCTCAAGTTGCTCTATTCTTTCCTTTAAGGATTGTTGTCCTCTTCTTGTTCTTCAACCCTCTTGGCTAATTGTGCATTTGTCACCATGGTGGAGTTTCACTTGACTCAACTTCTGACATATAAGCTGCTTTCCCAAATCTTTTGCTTGCTCTGATACCAATCTGATAGGGACAGGGTTGGATTGAATCAATCATTGACTCAATGCTCTGAGTCTCACCTTTGATAACCCCTTGGTGTCACTCTCTCCACCACTCAACCTATAGGTCCTATGCTATTTAGGCACCCCTGGTTCTTCTCCAACCCTGCTACCATTTACAATGCCTTCAACCAACGAAATCTTGGTGCTCTTCCTCTTCACTCTCACTAGCCCTTATTCTCTCCTAAAGACTAGTTGGTACAAATGCTTCCAACTTGATGCAGGGGTTGAAAGCTTCCATGGCTTCTAAAAACATTACAAAGGTTCTTGATCAACCTCCATTCTTCATTTCTCCATCGCTATCACAAAACCCTAGTCTAGGGTTTGGGAAGGGCTACTAGGCTTGAGCCCCTTTTAGGCCTCCTCACCCAAGAAAATAGGATAATACTCCTTTCATTCAACTAGTTAGGACAAAATCCCTTCTGACACCCTAGCTCAAATTCCAAGCTCTAATAGATTTTTAAGGTTTGGGACCCTCTCTGTCCGTACACAGGTAGAACTCAGGTTTCTCCAAAAACTAGGGTTTTATGGACCATTTTCTTGGTCTGTCTGCTCCTTCCAACCTACAAATGATCAGTCAAGAACTCTACCTTCTTGACAACCTTTATGAAGGCTCCTATAACCACTACAACATTTCCTTATCAAAGATTCATCACCCCCGCCACGTTAGGACTGAGCAATTAACTGTCTTCCCTAGCCGAGTATCAACAAACTCGCCTAGGGAAAGATTTTGATCATGATTCCAGAACCCCTAATGCATCCTACCACTAAGATATGTATAGAGATGGAGCCTGACCATGTTCCCAACAATTCCATACTTCCTGGTACAAAGGGAATGCAGCCTAGAACTCCATTTTTTACACAGTTTCAGTCAAAACAGCAATAAGGAAAAATAGAGAATTTACAAGAATGGAAAGCAATGATGAACAAGCTATCTAAAATGCCACAAGAATGCTTCAAAAGACTTCTTTACATGCTAAAAAAACCAACAAAAAGCCTTGTTCAATTCATCTAACTGCTGTCACGCAAACAAGAATAGAAAAATAGATTTTTCCACAACAAAATCACTATTACTTTGTTATTCTCATGAAGACTGCCAACATTCCAAAACATCCAACCTTCTTCAAAGGTTGAGAGCTCCCTTATACAATGCTTGGAAACAGTTAGGTTTCCTTTTTCGAGCCTAGGGACGTCCAAAAGAGAAGTGTTGCAAAACACAGTGTGTTTTTCCACCTAGGTCTAATGTTGGAAAACAACCCAAACATATGCTTTCAAAACTTATTCAACTTCACCACTTCCAACCCAAGAAACAAAGGTCCTCAACCAAATTATGATGGTGTTCAAAACCTTACATAACACAACAAAATGGATTTTAACCAAAAAACTTCAAAATAAGCTTGCACTTGGGTGTGCTCTCGCACCATCTACACTTTAGAATTTATGTAGACTTGTCCACTACTTCTTCAATCTTCACATTATCCTTTTTATTTTTACTTATTTCTATTCAAGTTCCTCGGTGTGTTTGGATATCAATTCAACTTTTTATTTTTCCCACTCCTCAAAGAACTCTTGGTTTCTTTTCCATAATTCCACACCCAAGGGCACCACAATTGGCGCAAAGGGAACTATGAGTGGAGGAATTGGGCTCTAGGGTGCTAGTTCCTTGTTTCCTACTTCTATGAAGCAATCTGTGCCAATTCATCCAAACTAAACCTATGCTCAAATTTATAAAGCTTTGCCTCCAACTCTTTAATTATTTTGTCCTTCTTACTATCTTTTTGCTAGTGTAATTTCAACAAATATTCCATTTTTTTATCCTTTCCATAGCCTTCTACAATTCTTTTCCAATATCCTTTTTATCAAAAAAATTCCTTCATATCTTTCCAAAAACTGGTCATCCCTCTCACTCATATACTAATTACCCTCTGAATAAGGGATCTTTGTGGTTCTTTTTCTCATTTTCCTTGCAACAAAAACATCCTCTGAATCAGATTCAATGGTACTTGTATAATACCATGGTTGTGCAATAGGTATATTTATATTACTAGGTGAATTATCTTATGATTCTAAGTGTGTTTCAATTGTAACCACATCTTTTTGTCTTCTACCTGTGCTTCTCATTGGCCTTTTCCATCTTAGGCAGTGTGATCACCCTCTGGGTCTTTTCTACCTTGTGGAAGGTGCAGAAGAAGATCCACCTTTCCTTTTCTTGGCTCTCTATTTATTTTCTAGAAATAGGGGTTTCTTCCTTGTCCTCTATTGTGGTTTTCTTGGTAGTGGCTATAGGTTGAGTTCCCTACAAACCCTACTCCTCTAGCTTTCCTATGTCGTGGGTAGGTGATACAGTAGGGGAGCCAGAGGGTATTTCCCTCTTTGAAACAATAGGTTCCTCTAGTATTTTTGGGACAATAGGTTCTTCAAGGATTGTATTTATATTGTTTCAATTTAGGAAAAATTCCCAAAAAACATGTGGAAATTGAGTCCTAAGACTCCTTTTTATCAATAATGTGACCAAACAGAAATGGGATAATGTTGAATTGTTCCTTTTCTTTTTATACTCTAATGACATTCTTTTCAAAAAATTACATAAGAAATTTGGGTCATTCACACCCCTATCATGGTGAAGATGACTCAACATTTTAAAATGAACTTTATACAACAAGGATTGCCTACCATCACATGTTAATTATTAATTATGGTTGCTAGTACAATAACAGTTTACACTTTCTCGGACATCCTAATTTTTTCTTGAAATCACATATTTTTAGAAAATATAATGATTTAAACCTTGAAAAGTTCCATTTAAAGGTTTTTAATTGAAGATGGTTTGATCAAACCCCCTTAGATCAAAAACCCTTGTGTAGAACCCCACTATTTTTAAACGATACCTATAATGGAGTCTCCTCTACACCTATCAAAATGCTGATAACAAACTAGTTTTGATTTACCTTTTGGGGGATGAAATGAATTCATTTAAAATTTATGTTTGTAAGTATGTAGTCCTTATTATAAACTTCCCAAAAAGTATGATTTTAAATATATTTAATTTGATTATTATATTTATTTTTTATTTCTTGTGAATGTATGTTTTTCGATGAACATTAAGGTCTTTGTTTCACGCATATGAAAAAATAGGAAAATAGATTTTTTTTTTCTAGAAAATACATGTCCTTTGGGTATTGATGGCCTTATTCCAACCAAAAAAATTAAACTGAATTCTGATACATACAAAAAAATTATACTCCCAATAGTACACCTATGTCTAAATTGTAATTATTTTGACTTCAAAACTTAATTAAAAAAATATTCAATAAAACATTATGAAACCAAATGCATCCTCTAGATATTGTAGTTACAAATATAAATTTGAAATAAATATAATTTTATCCTCCATAGAAAAAAGTTATGTGGTTTATAGTACACATCACTCTTTAAAAAATAGTGTTTACTATTAAAAAATAGTTATTGAAGGAGATGGAAAAAGAAATACAATTTGATTCCAAAAATTTAAAGAAAAAACATTTAAAATTTATAGACAAAATGTTACAAATCACTAGTTTGCATCATCTTCAAATTCCTCATGGTTTAGTAGCTATAGGTGTCTGAAAGTGAAGACTTAGTTCAAAATGTTAATTTTAATGTCAAGTTTGGCCAAAAAGTGTAACCCACTATTATAGGATCACCCTTATGTAGGAAACAACTAAATCCCAGGCCCAAGGCAAGGATAATATTTTATTACCTTGAGAAGATGAGTCTGGGTTCTCTCCTAGCTGTCTGAATTCATCCTTGGTAGCAATGGCATCCACCTTAGGTGGAAATTCTTCTCCTTCTCGTGGAAAAATAGATACTTCAATATTGGCAACTTCTAAGGCATCTATCCTTAACCCTCTCACTACTACTTCATCATTTTGTAATGTGGCATAAAATTGTTGTGTCATGACCTCATTATACTCTATAAGCTTGAAAAAGTACTCAAACTATCCAAATTTTCAAAAAGAAGAAATATTAGCCTATCTTCCAATAGATGAGCATGTGTTGCTAGTTCTCTACGAACAATGTCACCACCCATGATAACACTATGCTTTATTCTTGTTCCTTAATTCTCTGTTCATCACTCTAACTACACCACTTTCATAATATCTATACATGCTTGAAACCTCTCAATTCAGTTGACTTTAACCCTCTTTCTCTCCTTTGAGCTTGTATTGTTTGAAAAAGGAGGAAAAATAAAATGGTGAAAAGCTTGCAGAGAGTTTTTGAAGATCAATAAAATAAGGAAACCTACCCCAACTAAAAATACTAAGTGACCTCACTTAGAGGTATGGTTTTGGTGGAGAGTTAAATGAAATGTAGTGGAAAATAAATTTAGATATGAAGCATTCATGAAGTAATGTATAAACATGTTGAAAATCAATCATCACTATGTTAATTATGATAAGTTAATGCATGTACCTATAGAAATGTGTTGGAATGAAATTGAACTCTTGTGAAGTGATTGTTGATTGCATTTAGCAGAATGTGAAATGAATTTCCTTAATTGCAGTGAAATCTATGTAGAGGTAATTTGAAATGAATGACAATATATGCATGACACATGGTGAATGATGGAATGAAAAGGTTGTGGAGTATAAAGAATAGGTAAGGTGAAATTAATGAATGGTATGTGGTAATCAAGAAAGGTGGTAGAAATGATATGTGTGAATGAATATAATGAAATATATTTAGTTACATGTATGGATAGATGTAATTTGAAATGATAGAGATATTATGGATGTGGTGGTAATATGAAATGAATTTCAGACATGTGCTACAGGTGCTTCCAGTAACATGTCTCTTCTGAAAGTTTGTCACCTTTAGGCAGTATGCTACAAGTCTTTGTTGCTTCTTTGACTATTCTAGAAAATAAATGTTGATGTTTGTCACATGTGCAATGTGTGTATTTGAAAGAGGCAGTGGAATTATATCTATGAAACATCAGTTGGTGAGTTGTGTAGCTCATTCACTAATTCATTTTTAGAACTTGTAGTCTTTACTGCTGAATTGTTAATTATAGGTTCAAACTACTGAATTAATGAAGAAGGAAGTCAACCTTTTGCAATGGATTTTTGTAAAGCTTTAATATGTGTCCATTAACCAATAATGAGAATCTGATGTCACTGATTGTATGTAGCTTTACTGCTCCATTTGAAAAAACTTGTTTTTATCTCATATGGACCAAGCCATCTAGTTTGTAATTTTCCTTTGTAGTCTTTGTATCTAGAGTCTTAAAGGAAAGCCCAATCACTTGCATTGAATTCCTTTGTCTTGAACTAATCAAGACAATAGATTATTTGATTCTAGATAAATTTAGTGTGGTGTATGGCTTCCATTCTAATTTCATCAAGTGCATTTAGGTTTTGTAATCTCTCTTGTTGAGTTGTGGAAAATTCCATGCCCAATGTAACTCTTGTCCTTAATGTTTTGTATTCAAATTCAATAGGAAGTACTTATTTCTTCCCATACACCATTTCATATGGTGTAAATCTAGTTATGGTCTTCCAAGTTGTTCTATAGGTCCAAACTACCTCAAGCAACTGGGTTGCCCAATCCTTCCTATGAATTTGCACTATCTTTGTGAGAATTTTGTCAATTCCCTTGTTTGTGACTTCAACCTACCCATTGGCTTGAGGGTGGTAAGGTGTGGACTTCCTATTTTTGACCTCATACTCTTGAGCCAATTTTGTGATCATCTCTAATGTAAACTTGGATCCTTGGTCTATGGCAATCTCTCTTGGAACTCCATAACTTGTGAATATGTCCTCATAGAGAAATTTTTCCACATTAACATCTCTTGAAAATTGTAGATCCTTAACCTCCACCCACTTTGTAAGGTAATCTCAACATACCAATATTTACTCTTTGTTGTTTGATGTTGGTGATATGGGGCCAATAAATTCTAATCCTCATTTGTCAAATGGTGTCAAAGCTAACTATTGTTGTAATGAAATTTCATCTATTTTTGTTGGCCTTCCCATTCTTTGACATCTATCATAGCCCCTAGTTTACTTCACTATATATTTATGAAGAGTTGGATAATAATAGCCAGTGTTGAGAATCTTAAGATTTATCCTCTTTTTTGCAAAGTATTCCCCATAGGCTTCATCATGGAATGATTGAAGGATATCATATACTTTATATTCTCTAATACATCTCCTCAATATGTTGTCTGAGCCTATGTAGAATAAGTATCCAACTATCCAAGACTAAGGAAAACTCTTATGAACCAATTGCCTCTTTTCTATTGGTGAGAAATGGGGTGGTATTTTTCCTTAAGTGTACAAGATAGTCGACAATATCTACATACCAAGGTGTCTACAGAGATAGAGAAAATAAATGCTCATCTGGAAAAGAATCATCAACATGTTCTTCTAATTTGGTTGGTAGTCTAAATAGTAAATCTACCACTACATTTGCTTTACCTAGTAGAAGCAAGGAGAGACTTGCTTGTGAAGATGGATAATTTGAAGGGGAATTTGCAGGAAGAGGAAGAAAGAAAGAGGAGAAAGAGGCAAGAAAAGTTTGACAGAGAGTTAGCAGCAATAAAGCAAGAAGTGAAAAGATTGGAAGAAGAGTTCCAAGAGTCCATGATGAAAATGGAACAATGGATCAGACAAGCCACAAGTTGGTACTTGACAGTGAAAAAGAGAGTTACATGGCCCATAGACAAGATTGTTAGGAGGAAAAGACAAGAAAAAATAAAAAGGAAGATGAAAGAGAAAGAAGAAGTGTTTGAAGATGAAAGTGAAGAATTCAAAGATGAAGAAGACAAATGTATTGTATTCATTCCCAAGAATGAAGACTTTGAGTTGGTGATAAAAATAGATGAAGAAATGATCAAGGAAGAATTGGTCTTGGAGATTTGCAAAGAATTGAGAAAAGATGGAGGTATTGTGATCAATTTAATGTATCATTTCTTTATTGTACTAATTCTATGGATAGTGGACAATTTGAAGATCAAAGGACAAAGGGAGAAACAAGATGTTGAGATGCACCAAAGCATAATAAATCTAATTTTAGTTGGCAAGCAAGATTGGAAGCTAATTTGCATGGACAAGTTCAAACCAAAAGTGAAAATGAAGATGTTTAGGAGTTATTTCAAGATGAATCAATGAAATAGCATACAAAGGATGCAATTTTGTGAAAACTTCAAATTCAAGTGGACTTGAATTTTATTTGGCCGGGAGAATGATGTTGGAGCATCATGACAAACTTGTGATTCCATGGAGAAATTTTGAAAAGATGATATTTTTTTTTGTTGCAACACTATTCAAAGGCCATATAAGTCATTTCACATGTATTAGATTCATTAGGAGGTCATTTGAAGTTATTTGGGTCCAATTTTGCAAAAAAATGTAAAAGTTGCCACTATTGTAAAAAAATGCAAAATTGAGTAAGATAGGGAAGGTGAAGGGTCATTTGGCTCTTGGGTCATTAGAAAATAGTTAGAAACTAAATATTAATGATGGAATTCCTTTAAAAAGGCATTGTAGACACTTTTGTAACTCGTGGGTGATTGGAGATAAGAGTTTGAATGAATAAAATCACTGTTTCTTGCATATTTCTTCAAAAAACTTATGTGTTTAAGTTGTGTACAGCCTTGTACGGGAAAGAAGTGGATTCTAATTGGTTGTAAGTGAGAGATATTTCAATAACCTTCCATTTGAAATTTGTTTCATGCAATTTGGTTCAGATTTGTAAAAGTTATTGTGAATTTTCAAAAAATTGTCAATACCCTGACCTAGGGTAAATAGTAACTAAGAAATTTGTGTTTCTCCTTTTGTATCTAGTGGAAATTCTTAAGTTTTGATAATTTTTCTCTTTATTGCATTTACTTTCGTATTCTATAAGTTTTAGATCAAAATAAAAAGGTTTATGTGTGGGAATTTAAGGCTTAAGACTGTTACAATTTGAGAAAACAGAGTTTTAATGCACAGTCAAGTGAATAGAACTTAGGGTTTATGAAAATATGTTTGATAATGGAATTCTAATGAACTTATAAGTTTTATCAAGTCTAAATAAGGGTGCTTGAATTCTTGTTTAAGATATTTTGAGACTGGAGCTATCAAAAGCAATAAACCCTTGGTATGTTATTGTTGAAAAAAATTGGTAAAACCAAAATACAGAGAGGATTTTATGAATTTTGACTATGTTTGTTAAGTCCTTTATGGGTTATAAAGCTTTAAAGAGGTGATTGGGTGTATGTGAGTCTATTTCTTGACTAGTTTTGGTATATTGATAGGTTTAACACTTTTGTTCATTGACTACCCTATTCTGGCAGAGTATTGAGATCAGTTAAGTTTTCATGTTTTGGTGATGAAAACAAGACTCTTTATGAAAATAGTGTTTTTTAAAAGGTGCTAAGATGAAATGGGAGCCATATATAATTAGGTTGGGTGAATTTTATGAGTTTGAGTCCTTTGTTTATTAGCTGACCAATTAGGCATTCTGTTGATAGTCATCTTTTGGAACAAAAAGAGAAGGTTCAAAGTAAGAGTTTCTTGAAATATTATGAATAAAGATTTGAGGGTGGTCTAATATGTTTGTGCAGACCTATTTACATGTTTTTTAAATGTTAGAAAGGTGAAATGGGCTTGAAAATGTGTGGTTGTATGATCATGAGGTCTAAATAAGCCTAATTGTTGCTTTTGGATAGTCTGCTGGAAAAAGTTCTTATGTTTGAGAAGTATGAAAGGATTTGGGACAGTCTATTTGAAGTTGTTTAAGTGACTTGAGGAATCTACTAAAAGTTATATGTCATAGTCTCTGTTTGAATGCTTGAAATCAAGGTTCTTGTAAGAGAAAGTTGAGTCCTAGTACAAGGACATGAAAGATTTGGCTGAGTTTTGTTAAGTTGAGATTGTGAAAGTGATTTTCTTCCTCTGGCATTGCATCAAAATGGTAATGAAAAATTCTTGAAGTAATAATAACCACCTAACAAGCCTGCCACCAACCACTTGTTAGTGTAGGTTTTTTATTTTCCTTATGTTAGGGGTATTTCTTTTTTCCTACACATATTATTTAAGCTTGCTTAGGTTTATTAGGTGTGGTTAATACAAGGACACATGGTGAATTACATTAGCTACATGTGTCACTCTCTCCCACACATGGGTAGTTGAGTTACACATCCTCTTTTGGCTTGTTGCTCCACCTCTCATAACCACTATTATGTTTTTACCTAGGTAGGTTATGGGGTAGTTGGGTTTCTCACCCTTTTTTGGCTATATGTGCCACCTCCTTTTTGTCTTCACCTAAGGGGGTTATGCTACATGTTTTGTCATTTACCAAGTAGGTGATAACCTCCCACCCTTTTATGGGTAGTAGGATTTAATGCACCTCTTGGATGTATTTGCCCTTATTTTTCTATATATTGAGCACTCTCCTCTCACCTTCACTAGTTCGGCTAGTTCAATGATTGCTCGATAGGAGTATTGAGAGTATTCTACCATTTCTCTTGCCTTGTCTCTATTTTTCTCCCATTTTAGATTTCTCTTCATTTTTCTATTTTGATCTTCAATCATCTATTGAGTGAAGTTGCATGTGATCTACGACTGACATCAAATCCTAGCTTGGTTCATGCTTCTCACAAAATCTAACATGGTATCAGAGCCATGTTGTTTGGTATAGTTCATTTTATTATTTGATTTTTTGAGAGATTTGAGACTAATAGAGAGCTAATATTTTTCTCAAAAACCTAGTATGCTCTTCTCTTTCATCTTCAAATGATCTAGAGAATCAAAAAATTTTAAGAGGAAAATAAGCATATATTTAATCTGGTTTACATACATTTGTTCCTATGAGATCTGGGTGATTTGTAGCTTTTTGGTAATATTGGAGGCTTTTTTCAGCATTTCTAGACAGTTTAGAAGGTTTGAAAAGTGAATTTTATTTCACCCAAATCAGGGATTGGAGGAAATAGTAAAAAATCAAAGTTAAAAACTTGAATTTTTTACTAGAGTCATTTTCATTTTGGCTTTAGAAATCTGGCTTCCACTCATTTTTAAGAAAAATGATTTCTAGGTTTTATTTTTAGGGTTGAAAAACCATCTTGGTAGTTGTTACTTTTTGCATACAGTTGATAAATTTTACAGAAATCAAATCAGAAGAAGGCATGAGTCGTTCATCATAGGAAAATTTTACATTTTTCTTCAAAAGTGCACAACATTTGCCTCAGGTGTCAGATTTTCGCAAACAAATACTTGACAAAAAGCTAGAAATGAGAAATTTCCATCCACAAAGGTTAATTTTTTTTTTCCTTTTTTCAATTAGATATTGTAGGTTGAATCTACAATATTTTTTAATCTTCAGTATGTCATATCTTTCACTTTTGTAATCCATTTTTCAAAAATGAAAAGGTGTTGGAAAGATATTAAGAGTAAATAAACAACTACAAGGTTTTTTTTTTAGATTTTTATTTGAAAGTTAATTTGTATCAAATATTGTAATTTCAGCCATTAAGGGCCTTAAAAGCCTTGTAATCTCGAAAAACCTTGTAAAAGAACTAATCATAAAGTGCCAACATTGTAATATCTGGGGATAATTTTTGAGACTAGTGGAAAAGGGGGCGTCTTGTGTGTCTTCTTTCTTTGCACTACTCTTTCTTTTTTTCTCTCTTGGATGCATCTACAGTTCGAGTTTTAACTCTTTATAATTATTTTGAATGGAAATCTAAGATGGTAATATATCTGAAAAGACATGGATATCATCGTGTTACAATGGGACTTGAAACTGAACCACAAGATGATGCAAAAAAGATTAAATGGTTTAACAAATGTGATGAAGTTTTTGGTACTTTGTGTATGTCAGTATTTTCATAGAGTCTGCTAAAACACCAAATGAAGTATGGACCACTTTGGAAACACTCTTTGGTAAGCAAGATGAGTTAAGAGGTCATCAATTGGAGAATGAGCTCATAGGGTTGAGTCCTTGTAATTTTGACACCATACAAGACTTCTTCACAATATTCAAAGTTGTTAGATTGCAATTGGAATAGTGTGGAATCAAGAAGGATGATAAACTCATCTTGAGTATTCTTTCTAAGCTTGGTCCTAATTACTCTATATTTGTTTCTACATTCTATGGTACAAAATGTACCCTAGGTTCCGCATATAAAATTCCTTCTCTAGATGAGTTTATTGTATAACTCACTAGGAAGTAGGATAAATTGGTTCTAATGTGTACAATTAAACCCTCTAATACACATTCCTTGGCTATTAATCAAGGCACTAAAGAACAAAAAGGGTCTAACAAGCAAGATAAGAAAAAAAAGAAACAAGGAGAGAAGAAGAAAGATACAAAATTTTCTTCTTCAAAAGTAGATAATCATACCTCTTCATCAAAAGGTGAAGAAACTAAGAAGGAGAAGGTCAAGTGTTCTTACTGTAAGAGGCCTGGTCATGATGAACACAAATGTTTAAAGAAAAAATTGACCAACTTTCACATCTTCTAGTAAAGAACAATATCAAGGTGCCTAATTTAGTCAAACAAAGTTCATCAGAAGGTTCTTCTAAGGACATAGACAAAAGTAAGGGGAAAGGAAAGGGAAAGCCCCTAGTTGTTGTTGCTTCACAACCAGAGTCTTGGATCATTGACTTAGGTGCTTTGCACCACATGGCCTCATCAGAGGATAAGTTTACCTCTTTGGAGCCATGTTCTATGCCTACCATACTTATGGGTGATGAAACTCGTATTGAAGTGCATGGGAGAGGGTCTGTTGATGTGGGTGAAGGGACATTTGAGGATGTTCTTTGTGTTCCATATTTGTCAACTATCTCCTATCTATTTATTAGATCACTCACACTTATTTTGGCAAGCGATTTGAGTTCACTCCAGATACAGTGGTAATCAGTGAAATGCATAATGGGTCTACAGTTGTTGTGGGAAAAGTAGATCATCAGTCCAAACTATATCAGTTTTCTCACTTTGTTCATGACTCTCCTTTGACAGTCTTACTCACTCATGCAGATGAGGTGAGTTGTTTATGGAATCAATGGTTTGGCCACTTGAACTACCCTTACTTGCAACATCTCAGTCAACATGACATGGTTTTATGGTTTCCTTCTATTTGATTTTTTGATGGAGTTTGTCAGGGATGCATTATTGGTAAGCATCCTAAGGAGAAATATGATAAATGAAAACCTTGGAGAGCTATAGATCTATTGGAGTTGGTACACAGTCACTTGGTAGGACCATTTCCATAACCATCTTTCAACAAGGCTAGATATGTCTTGACATTTATTGATAAATTTTCTAGATACACTTGGGTCTATTTTTTGAAACAAAAGTTTGAGGTCTTTGATCATTTTTTGGATTTTAAAGATTTTGTAGAGAAAAAATCTGGGAAGTTCATCAAGATTTTGCATACATATAATGGGGGGGAATGTTAACAATCACTTTGAACAATTTTGTGCCTCAAAAGATATCAACATGTAGCACATAGTTCCATATAGTCCTTAACAAAATGGTGTCGTACAATGCAAGAAAAAATCCTTGAAGGAGATGGCCAATTGTATGATACACTCCAAATATTTGGCACCTTCGTACTAGGTAGAGGCCATCAACTGTGCATGTTACATCTTGAACCAAGTTCCTCACAAAGCTATGAAGGGGGTAACTCCTTTTCAAGGTTGGATTCGTAAGAAACCCATAGTTAGCACTTTCGAGTTTTTGGTTCTCTTGAATGGGCTCATATTCTAGCAGAGAAACACAAGGGTATGGATTTGTAGAGTCACCCTTGCACAATTTTTGGATATCCAAATGATGTCAAAGGTTATAGACTTCTCCATCCTGCCACTCATGAATTGTTTATTGAGAGGAGTGTTCATTTTGAGGAGAGCTCTTCCAGTTCTTCTCCTACCACTTCTCTATCTACCATCACATTGGATACTTTACATCATGATGATAGTTCATCAAAGGATCTTAATCCTCCTAATATTGATGAGGAGTCTTCAGATGGTGATAGTGATGATGGGGATTCACATTCCTCTTCTAGTCATCATTTAGAGGTTGTTGATTCTCCTCCAAATTCTCCAACCTCAAAAACTCTTTGGGATCAACAAACATTGGATTCAACAGGTGATTGGGTTGGTGATCCATCAGACACAAGAAGAACATGGTCACAATTTTAGTAGGCTCCACATCTCTTCATTGCTTCAACTTTTGGTATTCCCGAGTGGGATGCTGCAATGCAAGAAGAGTTCAATTCCTTAAAGAGGAATCACACATGGGATTTAGTCCTTCTTCCTAAGAGAAGAAAAATTATTGGATGCAAGTGGATCTATCAAACTAAATTTGTAGTAGATGGGTCAGTTGACAATCATAAGGCTTGCTTGGTAGCAAAAGGATTCTCCCAAGTTCTTGGGATTGACTACTCTGAAACTTGTGCACTAGTTGCTAAGATGAATTCCTTTCGACTTGTCCTTGCTATAGCTGCAACACATTGTTGGGAAGTTCATCAAATGGATGTGAAGAGTACCTTTCTTCATGGTGACCTTTAGGAGGAAATGTACAAGGAGCAACCACAAGGGTTTGTGTGAGATCCTTCACTTGTTTACAAACTTTGAAAGTCTCTCTATGGCCTCAAATAGGCTCCTCGAGCTTGGTATGCCAAGATGGAATCTTTCCTTCTAAAATTTGGGTTCAAATGATGTCATTCTAATCAGAATATATACATAATACAACAGGATGAAACTCTGATATTCTTGGTTCTCTATGTTGATGACTTATTGATCATAGGGAGTCACTCGTCCACCATCAAGGTGGTGAAAATTGCTTTACACGACAGATTTCTCATGTCTGACTTGGGTATTTTGCATTACTTCTTGGGGATTGAGATCACTCAATCATATTTAGGAATCTTCCTTGGGCAACCCAAGTATGTACTTAATATGCTCTCCAAATTTTGCATGATTGATTGTAAGCCTACACTGACTCCATTTTTGTCAGGGGTCAAACTTGAGGCTAAGTGTTCTTCACCCTTGGTTGATGGAACTTTATACCGACAACTTGTTGGGAGTCTCATCTAATTGACTCATACGAGACTTGAAATTTCATATTCTATGAGCATGGTCTCTCAATTCATGGAAGAGCCATGTGTGTTGCATTGGAAAACAACTAAGTGAATCCTCCACTCTATTCAGGGTACTCACAATTATGGGATTAAGTATGTAGCAGGTGTGGATATTGACTTGGTGGGACACAAATTCAGACTGGGCAAGTGATTCTCAAGATCACAAGTCTACTTCAGGGTATTGCTTCTCACTTGGTTCTAGTTTGGTTTGTTGGTCAAGTAAGAAGTAATCTGCAATTTCTCTTTCATCTACAGAGGTTAAGTATCGAGGGGTATTTAATGCCACCACTGAGGCTATTTGGATTTAGAATATTCTCACTGAGTTTGGTATTTTATTCAGAAAGCTTACAATCATATTTTGTGATAATCAAAATGCAATACAAACCTTAAGGAATCCAAATAATCATTAGAGGATGAAACACATTGAGATTCATATGCACTACATTTGGGAGCTAATTGAAGAAGGAATCATTGATCTTAAGTATTGTTCTACATTAAAGTAGACTATGGAAATCTTCACCAAACCCTTCACAGAAAGCAAGTTCCTTCATCTACGAGCTTTGCTTGTGGTGTGATAGGTGTCTACTTTAGGAAGGTCTTCTTAGTCCATTTTTGTCTCTCTATTTAGATGGGGCTATTCCTCTTATGGGGGGATTCTTCTTATGGGGGTGATCTCTATGTACACGGGTACCTAATATGGTTTTATTTGTTGGGACCCATATTTTCACCCACCTAAGCTACACTTAAGGGGGTGTTAGTGTAGGTTTTTTATTTTCCTTATGTTAGGGGTATTTCTTTTTTCCTACACATATTATTTAATCTTGCTTAGGTTTATTAGGTGTGGTTAATATGAGAACACATGGTGAATTACATCTACTACATGTGTCACTCTCTCCCACACATGGGTAGTTGAGTTACACATCCTCCTTTGGATTGTTGTGCCACCTCTCAACCACTATTCTATTTTTAACTAGGTAGGTTATGGGGTAGTTGGGTTTCTCACTCTTTTTTCGTTATGTGCCACCTCCTTTTTGTCTTCACCTAAGGAGGTTATGCCACACATTTTGTAATTTACCAAGTAGGTGATAACCTCCCACCTTTTATGGGTAGTAGGAGTTATTGCACCTCTTAGATGTATTTTCCCTTATTTTTTCTATATATTGAGCACTCTCCTCTCACCTTCACTAGTTCGGCTAGTTTGATGATCAATCAGTGGGAGTATTGAGAGTATTCTACAATTTATCTTGCCTTGTCTCTATTTTTCTCTCATTTTAGATTTCTCTTCATTCTTCTATTTTGATCTTTGAACATCTGTTGAGTGAAGTTGCATGTGATCTACGACCAACATCAGATCCTAGTTCAATTCTCGCTTCTCACAAAATCTAACACCACTAGTTTGTTCATTAGAGACCTTAATGTTGTATGGTCAGTATGTATAAATATTGAATATCCTATAATATAATGTCTAAATTTGTGTATTATGTATACTATTTCCAACATCTCCTTCTCTGTCACTATATAATTGAGTTCCTCCCCTTGTAGGTTTTTGCTAATGTAATATATGAAATACTCTTTGTTTAGTTCCTTATTCCCAAGTACAACTCCTATAGAAAAATTAAAATCATTTATATGGATATGGAAAGGTAAGGTCCAATTTGGTCCTCACAAGATAGGGGTTTTGGTCAATGTTGCCTTTTGTTCTTCAAAAGAGTGTTTTTGATTAGGGGAAAAAAGGTTTTGACAAAACTTGAAACCCATTACAAAAAGGTTTTGAAGGGACCTAAAATAATATCAAGACAAAGAAGCTACTAGAAAAATAAACTATATACTAGCAACAACCCATCAATAGTAGTTGTACATTGATATTAAAGACAACTCAAGCTACAAAACATAGGTTTTGAAGGGACCCAAAACCCTTTTACAACCAAGTTTTGATAGGGACCTTGAACCCTAAAAAATCATGAGCACTGCCTAAATCAGCTAGGCCATAGCTAACCCATCACTCAAAATAACCATAATTGAGCTAAAGAGAACACTAACCACAAACACAACCTAAATCAACCAAGTTACAACTAAAAAACTACTTAGGAAGAGCATACATAAGCCAATTTACTGTAAAATAGTCATCCAACAACAAAAAATATACTCAGAATACCAATTTTTGAACCAGTAAAAAACATTCTTGAGGATGCAAACTATCTACATCATCAAACTTGCCTCTCCACCTCTATAGGAGAAGAAACCAAGAACATCATTCTCATAGCATAAAAAAATCTCCTACAAATCCACACTCCACCTCAATAGGAGTGGTATCCACCTCAAAAGGAGTAGGAAGTGAAAAACCTCAGCCATAAAACAAACCCTCACCTTAAAAGGAGAGGTCTCCACCTCTAAAGGAGGCTTAATATCCATGGAAATGACATAAATTCCTACAAAAATGATGAAATTATTATCCATAGGTAGCATAAAAACCTGGGACTTCAAGATGAACTCTAAAATTAGCCCAACCATCACCAAAATAGAAGAAACCAAAGTAACCACCACAACCATATTCAACAACAAACCCAAAACCAAACCACCCAACTATACCTCCACCTCAAAAGGAGAGGACTCCACCTCTATAGGAGATAACAATTGAGAAAGAAGGAAAGGAGACAACACTTCTGAAGAAAGGGTGATAGAGGCTACTAGAAACAAATAAATCATTTGGGATAGTAGAATAAGCTTTACATACAACCCAACCAACAACATCCCACCAAAAACAAGGGTAGTAACCTCTCCCTTAGGATCCAAGAGAGACATGGAGTTGAAATGGAACTTTAAACACAACCCAACCAAACTTACCCCTCCAACTGAAGATGTCTCAAACAACTGTGCCAAAGAAACCACCAAGAACCAAACCAGATTATAGAAAATAATTTACAGAAGAGAATAAATTAACCCCTGCACCAACAAAATTTTCATAATCCAACAAGGGTTCAAAACTAAGAACAAAATCCTGAGCAAGAAGTAGCAAAGAGTTTCCATCCTATTAAAAAGGAGACCACACAACTGAAGCTAAAGCTCTACTTAAAGCCATAGGGTATACTCAAGAAAACCAACTTGAGTCCATACCCGAAGCACCACTTGAGGCATCCAAACCTCCAACCTAGAAGCAAATGCATAGGCTAGTAGAGGTAGCTATTGACCACCACAGGCACAACCAAAAGCACTACATGCTTACAGACATGCCAGTAGCAAAAAACTCCAATGGTAATGCAACTGAAACCACACCAAGTGGATTTCCATATGTAAACTCACAACCATTCCTACAACCATTCCTATAGCTGAGAAGAAGCATATTCGAAAGCAGAGCTATTGTAATTGTACTAAGCAACTCCCCAACAAGCAACTTGCCTCCCGCAAACTCACGGTCGTTCCTACAACCATTCCCACAACAAAGAAGAAGTACAACTAAAGTGGAGCTATCACAACTGTACCAAGCACTCCACATCCACATCCTTTGAATCCCCTTCTCCATCTTCCTCATCCCTTGAAGATTTTAAATCTGCACCTCCTCTCCCACTCCCGCTCATCCTCTACTTTTTCAATTTTTGATGTGCTTCAAAAGAGTGTTGAAAAGTAGTTGTCCACTTGAATTCTACATCTTTTAACAATAAAACAAATTGTGGAGTTGCAAGTTTGCTAAAGTCCTAAATTAATCTCTTGTAATACCCAACATGTCCTAGGAAACTTCTAACTACTAAAGTCCTGAATAAAGCTCAATGCATGTGAACAAAGTGAAGCACATGATACAATGCATGCCCCCACTTTAAGTAATTACTAACACTATCTAGGATCAATTCCCTTTAAGGTAGAGTAAAACAATATATAAAAAGAAAAGGCCGTGAGAGCTTATTGGAAAACCCTATGCCAATGATATGTTTCCAACAAAGTTGACTCATGATAAGGGGTTTCCCCAAAGACAAAACCACAAGAAAAAAAATATCATGTAAGGGATCCATAGATTCAGGGTTAGTATATACCATAGATAATATATAATATGATTATTCTTGGAATCAACATCATTCCCTAGATACTTGTGGAACAATGAACACAATGGAGGAATGACACATGACTTGACAACATACACTCTTTTGGGTCAACATGGGAGAGACCTAAATGTCTCAACATTTTATATCATTCCCAAAAGGAAACATAGAACAAAAAATTTTACAACATAAAGAATATGGAGATACAAATAGATGAATGCCACACCACATTCATTTTATTTATATCCTTTTTCCAATGAGAGCAACAAAGGTCATCTGAATAAAAGTAACAAACATAATTTTTTCCAAGCAACACATTATGAGAGATCACAACATGTGCAAGAAAAAACACAAAAACACAAATAAGGGTATTGCACATACAAGCTAATCTAAAGAAAATCATTCACATCCAAATATTGCTCATCATAAATGGAAGGAATGAAATACACTAAAGGGACTACAATAAGTTTTGTACAAGGAGTAGCACTAGGTTTAATCCATGGTGAATTACTCTCATTAGGAGGATCATCATGACTATCCCCATTTACATTTATCAATTTAGAAAATATAAGAGCTAATTTGTTATGATATTATTTTTGTTCTTTTTTATCTTCTTCTTTATTATCCAAATGTATCACAATAGGTTGCATATTGATACTATTAGCATGATTTTGAGCACCATTATTTGTATGATCCTCTTTCATTATTTTATTAGGTTGGGATAGGTAAGGTTCAATTTCATGGTTTGGAAAGGGTGGTGGAGTAGATTCAAGTGATGATGAGGATGGATGGGAAAAAGGTAATTCATTGAAGTTGGATTAGATGGATGGATGATCACTATATAAGGTTTCATATTTTTTAATAGGTTGACGAGCTATAGCATGACGTCTTTATTTATGCTCTTTTACACTTCTATTTCTTCTTGCATGAGTTTTGGATTGAGAAGGGGTAATAGAGGTGTTTCCCAATGTCAGTTTATTTTCTTTCTTAGGAGGAGGAACTAAAGTGACTACCATAGGTGGGAGGGCACAATATTCTTAGGTCTAAAGACTTTTTTTTCTTTGGAGGCACAAGGTTAATTACATGATTATCTCACGGTTTTTTATAGGATGGTGGAGGTGAAAAGGTAGCATACATGCTAGGTTGATGAGGGAGGATACTCGATTCAGACTTAGGTTCCTTCACTATATGTGGGGTAGGAGACATCCATCGAAGTTGTTGAAGATTGAAGAGCCTCAAGTAGGATATTACTAAGGGATAATTCGGCTATATCTTTAGCTTTATAATTTTGATATGACATGAATAAATAGTCCTCACGAGGCTTAGCAGATTCGATAGATTTAGGCCAAAAATAATCTAACAAAAATTTTCCATGAGAGGCCAAAGGTTTAAATCCACTATGATAAATAGTGTATATTTCTTCTTCAAATTAGAATTTGATACATTTTTGAATCACTAATGGGACTGAATTCATAGAGAGTAACCATGGATAGCCTAACTTAACATGAAATTAGTTTGATGTCAAGACTATGATAGATGAAAAATCTAATTGTTTAGGTCCAAATTTTACTGATAGACTAAGATGACCTTACTAGTGTCTTAGTCCCATTGCTATTTTTTGGGGGAAATGTGAAATCTTTAGATGTCAGAATAGAATTTGAAAGGATCTCTACAAAATACCCTTGGGAGGATTAAGATGCCCCTACTACTGACTTAGTCTAGATCTGAATTTCTAAAATCTTTGAATGTGATCCTGACGCTCAATGTACACACTTCCTTCTTCTCAGATTTCAAGTCCTAAAATTTCTAGATCTGGCCTATAGGTGAGTTTCCATGAAGATGAAAACTTTGCAATGCAACTTTGCAACTTTGCACTCTAAATGATCTTCAACCTAAAGCTACAAACACAAACATACAAGATAGGAAAAACTTGTTGATTGTTAGTAAATGGGGGTTTTCCTTGGTCAAAACCCTTGTTGGTAATTAAACCTTGGAATTAAATGAAATAAAGGAGAGAAATGATGAATGAAAAAAGTGCTATGTTACAACTCACCAAACCCTTGTTATGAAATCTGCAAACTTGTGTGAAGTGGCTAGCTTGAATGTAGATCTTGAATGGAAAGAATGCTTGATAGATCTTGACTTTAATTGCTTGCTTGAATCAAAACCCTACATCACAAATGTTAGCTAAAAAACACACATGATGCAAGAATATCCTTGATATGATGCTTGAATCTTGATGATGGCTCCAAATGCTTGATGGATTGCTCTTGAATGATCGAATGCTTAGATTGCTTGTGAGATTGCTAGGTGAAAATATGAGAGAAGGAACCTTGTATTTATACTTATCCATGCTTAATATCCTAAAATTACATCACACCAAGCCAACATATGAAATCATTAATTAAAGGAGACTAAATGCCGCCAAGATTTGAAATTAAATCCCAAAAATAACCTAAGGGGGACTAAGATGCCCTATGTGGCATCTTAGTCCCGAGGGATGAAACTTGGGGCACATACTCCAAAAAGGGAGCCCTTTAAGTCAAATTTGAAAAGAGGGTCCCAAGACCTTTGGAGGAAAAAGACACCGTAGGTGGCATCTTAGTCTTGACCCAAAAATCAGGGACACACAACAAAAATCATTAAATTATCATTTAACCTTTGATGTTTGTTGGGATTAGCCATAAAAAGATATAATTTATTAGGCTTGTGGATGAAAAATAGAACCAATTAAGAAATACATAAGGATAAACAAAGCAAGGAAGGCCCAAACACATGTGAAAATGCAAGGGTATGCATTTTTCTACACTACATTTAGCCCCCACTTTAGTGAGAGGATAAACTTGCTTCAAACTCACACTAAAGTAGGCAACCACACAATCAAGATGGATTCAAATATAGAAATGATAGTAAGATAGGATGAAAATAACCAAGAGGGTGGCTAGGCCCCCAAGATCAAGATCCTATGAGAAAGCAACATAGGTACAAAGGAACACACTTGTGGATGATTTATAAAGCCATAACAAGATCGCAAACATACACCATCAAAGATAGAAAAGGAAAAAAGGGAAAAGAAAAAGAAAAATGCAATGGATCAAGCTTAGACTGGCCATCCAACACACTATGGACAAGGTCAAGGATATTTTTCCAAAAGAGGTTTACAAATGGAATGGGTTGTCCACTATGCAAACAAAACACATGCTCACAAGGGCTAGTGAAGCTAGTTGTCCACTAGGTGAGCCCCAAGAGGTCCATATCAAAGTCATACCCCCATGACTATGATAAAGAAAAAAGAAAGAAAATGCACTCACAAGGGCTAGTGAAGCTAGTTTGTCACTAGGTGAGCCCTAGGGGAACCATATCAAAGCCATACCTCCATGACTTTAATAAGACACAAAAATAAAATGCATGCTCACAAGGGCTAGTGAAGCTAGTTTTTCACTAGGTGATCCCCAAGGAACCATGTCAAAGCCATACCTCCATGACTTTAATAAGTCATGAAAAGAAAAATGCATGCTCACAAGGGCTAGTGAAGCTAGTTGTTCACTAGGTGAACCTCGAGGAACCATATCACAGCCATTCCTCCATGGATTTAATAAGGTACAAAAAGAAAATGCAATAGGAAAGAGGGATGTTCAAAGGGATTTTACTTAGTTCATGGGAGGTCTTAATCTTAGGGGACATCATTCGTAATCTCTCCAAGAGAGGACCAATCAAAGAATAAAAGATTCACAACTTAGGAAATGCAGTGTGTCAAATCATCACTAAGAGGAATGTAATATGATAAGATAGATCAAGTTCTTGAAGGACATTACCCGCAATGTCACCACAAAGAGAAAAACACATCACATGAAGTAAGAAAATCACATCAAGGAACATGAAAGAATGCCAATGAAATCACGCCAAAATAATTCCAATGTATGCCCCCACTTTAAATAAATTTCTAAACACCATGTTGTGAGAAATTACTTTAAAGTAGCCAAACATGAAAAAGGAAAAGAGGGTTTCCCCCCAGAAACACATAAGGGATCTACGGATTTGGGGTCAGTTTATGTCTTTGTTCCAATGATATTAGAGAGCTCAGAACTGCCATCATTCCCCAAATACACATAGAACTGGAAGAATGACACAAAGAGAGCGAAAAATAAATGAAAAACCATTTGGGTCAACATGGAAGAGACATGGGGTGTCTTGATGCCTTGCATCATCCCCAAAAGGAAAACACAAGACAAACATGAAATGAAAAGAAAAGATAATGAAAAATATTTTGGGTCAACATGGAAGAGACATAGGGTTTCTCGACGCCTTACATCATCCCCAAAAGAAAAACACAAGACAAAAATGGAAAGATAAATGAAAAAAAAAGGTAAAGACCAATGAAAAGGAAAAAATCTTACGAAATATATAAGAATGAAGGTACAAATAGAGGAATGCACATAGAGAGGAAACATTAGACATAACATCATGGGGTATCACATTACACACATGCAATCATACAAAAGAAAATGGAAATGAAAAATACTAGTAGGGCATGGACGAGTCAACTTAAAGAAGGTCATCCACCTCCCAATCTCAGTTTATATAAGTGGAAGGTAGACAACGATCTTAAGGGAGAATAACAAATGCATTACTAGGACAAGGCTATCTACTTCTTGCTCCATTGAGTGCAAGACAAGAATGAGCTAAGGTAGGTGATGAGAAAGATCATGTAATAGCGAGAATAGAGTGTTCTAAAACTATTACATTTCAAAAAGAAAGAAGGATATGTTATTTGATCACTAGATAAAAATTATCTTTATCGAAGTGATATTTACTCAATATGATCTTGAATGCACGACACTCATCAGTACTATGTCCAAGAGTTTTGTGGTATCGACAATGTGGAATATTTGCATCATTAGGATATAGTATGATCTTGTCTTTCATTGGTGGCAATAGTATAAGTCCTTGGTTGAGAAGGATTTGTAATTTTCTTTCACTTTCAGGTGGTGGAAAAGGGGGTTGTAGCTTTTGTAATTTGTAAGGTCTTTTTTGTTTGCTATATTCACCAACTTCTCGAGTTGGACGTGGAGGAAGAGGACCTAAGGTGATCCTATCATCTTTTTCATTGTTATGAATCATTGGTTATTCTTTAGGAAGAAGGACATTCATATTGGGAGGAGAGTCTAAGATCACTATACCATGACTACAAAGCCTTAGGTATTCTCTAAGAGCACTCATGTTGTGAAGGGGATCTCGATATCCTAGCCCCTTTGTGTTTTCATTAGTTGGTATTTACTCTAGGAGTTGATGAGTTTCATGTTCACTTGTTGTATCACATCCTTGTTTACTCAAATCATTTTCTATATGTTTCTTCCAAATTGACTGGAGTGTTTGTTACTTTGTTATCATAAAATGGTTGATTACTTGCACTTGTTTAGAGGAACTAGGTTCACCTATTGTAGGGAACTTAGGTTCAACTATTTTTTTGGTTTCAGGATGTAAGTAACCAAACATCTCAAGAGGTGGTATTGTATGGGGGTTTGGTTGTGTCATGGATGGATAAAAGGATGCATTAGCTTCAAGGTTGTTAAAAAAATTATTTAGGAACATATTCATGTTGTCATCATCTTCTCCAGTGATGTGGACATCACGAGGAGGACATGCATTAGGAGTTGAGTGAGCATGAATAAGTTCAATTTCATTAGGGTCATTTCTGAAAGCATAGCTTGAAACATCTACCAAAGATTTCAAGGATATCCAAAGATTTCCATAGCACATATCCATGATGCAAGATTGAACAAGTACACTTGAAATTAAAGAAATTGGAATAACAACAATTATGCAAACTATAACAGAAAACTAAAAGCAGCCAACATAAGCACAAAAAAGCTATTTCAAACCTTGAAAACTAGAAAGTCAAATTTAATAGGGA
>VDFB02259801.1:0-24486 GCA_007258455.2 Sequoia sempervirens | reverse complement strand
AGTTAAAAGGCTTAAGACCCATGATGTTTCATCCGCTACTAAACCAAAACCACCTACAACATCTAACCCTATGCCAATTACCCCTGCAACGTCCTCAAGGTCTAGAAGTACAATGAAAAATCAGGAGAGATTCATGGAAGGGCCCTCTAGAGAAGTAAAAGAGAGTGGGTCATGAATTGGAAAGAGACCTACTAGCCAGGTTGTTGTAATGAGTAGGTTAATTGACAATGTTGGTGAAATTGGAGAGTTGGCCCAACCTCAGAGTGGATGGTAATTGTTCTTATATGCTTTTAATAGAAGGCTTTCTCAGAATCTAACATGTTATCTATGGGGGCTCAACCTTGGAAAGCTGGTAGTACCTAATGTATTTGTGGAGGTGGATGTAATTATGGAGTTATCTAAGCATTATGATCCCATAGACAAAAGAATTGAGAGTGAAAATGCAAATGTAGTCCTTGAGTTGACATGGGATAAATTGTGGAGATATTTGGTTGAATCCTAATTACACTGTAAACATCAAGTGTATAGATCTATATGGGGAATATGAGCATAACATATTTGTATATAGAAATAGGTTGTTTGTTCAGAATAGAAAGAGAAAGGAGATATTTCTCCCTAAAGATATTGAGCCCTTAGAATTTGAATAATTTGTAGATAATTTTAAGAAGACATATTACTTCTTGAATCATGTTCTACCTCAAAATTTTGAGGCAAGGATAGCCACAAAATTGTTGGTGATGGTAGTGGATATACAAGCTCATAATCAAAACACTAGTTTTGATTATGCTTCTTTTGTTTCAGAACAAATTCATAAAGATTTTATCAATCTAAGGAAAGAGGTTCTCCCTCTACATTTCCCACATTATTCCTATTAATACATATGCTTTAATTTGAGGGTGATTAGAGATGGAAAAAAAGATGAAATTGAGACTAAGGGATGATGACAATAATGTTTTGCTAGTCCAAATGTGGACACGTATTTGGAATCAAGATTGTCCCAATTCCAATTATTTGAAATTTGTAAATGTTATCAGGTTTGGTATTCTAGAGATTTTGGGTATGGCGCCTATTCAGAGGTTCTCAAGATTAATTAGCAATATCATTTGTCTAAAGGATGTGACTGGGTCAACTGCAAAGAATAATTTTTTAGATTGGTTTTTGCATTCAGAGTATACTTTGATCAAGACTTGTGCAACCAAGGTAGCACCACACTTCTTGCCCCTGTATTTCTCTAACCATTTGGATTTTATGGAGTTAATGTGGTAGATTGATTTTATGGATTCATAATTGTTGAGAAAGCCTAGGAAGGGTACTTTGATGAAGCCCCAATGTTCTTTTGCTTACTTTCTAGTTACTACCCCAGAGAGGTTTGAAAATTTTGGAATCATGGTAAATAACCTCAAGCTACCTATTGATGAGGTTAGGAGTTTTGACTTGGAATGATTTGTGACTATGAATACAAGGGATATGAATCTAAAAGGGATCTATCACCAGTTCTTGTACATAGATGATATCTTGAGAAACCTAGCAAGTAATGAGGTTGTTATATCTAGAAAGAGGGAGTGGACATCCATAATGGACATTGAAGAGAGTATTATGAAGAGGAACCCCTTCTATGTAAGCCCTTATGATGTAATTGAAAATCGTTTTGAAACAAATTTTGCAAAGCTAAGGGATTACTAGAGTGGTGATTTCAAGGAAAAGGTTAGGGAGGATGCTGGGAGAGCACAAGCTCTCTTAGAACAACCTCAAACAATGGATATTCTAGAGTAGCCTACAGATGTGCAAAAAGAGGATATCCAGGTAACTGAGATGGAACAAATGGTTGAGCATGTTTTTGGTGATGAGGAGGTGGAGAAGAAATTTCCTCCCCCTAATATTGAAGATACTCTTAATTCAAAAGTTCCCCAAGATAGAATTATCTAGTGGCATTATGATGAAAATAATGATGATGATCCTAGGATCAAGGATTATAATGAATTCCTTGTAGATGATGATTTTGTGCAATCTAAGGAATTCAAGGAATTTATGGTTCAAATGAGAAGCAAGGAAATAATGGAGAGGCTTGAACAAGCAAGGGTTTATGTTGATCCTTCTCAACAAGAAGAGGGTGAGAAGGTAGAGGAAGAAAAAATTATGGTTGAGACTGCAACTATCACTCCTTCTGAATCTAGGAAAATTTTCTTAGATAGTGGAATGATGTTACTACCAGGGTGCACTATCACCTCAGCTATTGCGTTAGGAAAATTTAGTGCATCTCAGAGAAACCTCCAAGAACAGTAATGCCTTTGGTAACTTCAATTTTGATTAAATTACCTCAAAGACACAAAAAACTATGTCCTAAAGCAAAAACAGACACAGTTCCTTTCCCGCATTGATCCTTCTAAGAGAAGCACATGTAAATTCAACATCATGCAATAATAGATTCTAGTAGTAGAACCATTAACAGATGAAAGATAAGATAGAAAACCAGAACACACAGATTTACAAGGGGAAAATCCTTTTGGGTAAAAAACCCCACACTCCAAAGATTGAGCCATTGTATTATTCAGCAAATGAATGTTACAATACAACTCAAGCTCATAGCCTTTTCAGAGATTACATCTTGTTCATTCTGGATACAATCTGGTAGCCAACTCTCCCTCTGTACATTTCCTAATCAACCTCTCAAACCAAACAATCTTCGTACTATTGCAATACCCTCAAATAGTATACAGTATAGATCAACATGAGAGATCAACCATGGCATTCAATCCTTGATCAGGAGAGAAATTGGTAGCATAACCCTACCTCTCACTTTATCTATTTTGGCCTCATGGCCTCGGCCTTTCAACCAGCCTTTTTTGCCCTAACTCTATCACTCACATGTATCAAGGAATCCAACAAAGCATCATCTACTTTTCCCAGATATATTCATTTCATTTCTGTTTGTCAAGCTTCCTCTCAGAATGGCCATAATAGACTAACTTCCAATGGTTCCCATTCGGCTCCTCTGATTGGTCCACGAGACGCCACATAGAAAAGTCTCACTCGGTCAAATGGCTTCAAGCTATGTTGGCATATCGGTGAGACACTGACCATGTCTCCCTGATGCGAACACAGTCAGCATTCGATATAGCCAAGAGTCCATCCTATCGGCAAGATTTTTCATCGAGTCCAGAGAGCTATCGCTTAGCTTTCGCCATGTCACCAAGACATATCGCTTTCGCTGAGACGTCCCATCAAGCCTTCATTGTTATTCTGAAGCATCCAATAGTCGATGAGACTTATCGCTATTGCCAGGAGGTTACATCGATGTTCAACAGTTACTCTGAAGTATTCAACAGTTGGCAAGACATTACCTTCACTGAGACATTACCCTGAATACTCACAAGTCATACCAAGCACCAAACACCAGTTGGCCAGACATTCATCTTTTACCAAGAGTTTTCACTGAACTCTTTTATGTTACTCTAGAGTGCTCATCTATCACTAAGACACACGTCCTTCGCTGAGACTTTACTCTGAGATCCTTATGTTTCATCGAGCACCGAACAGTTGGCAAGACTTCTGTCCATTGCTAAGAGTTCTTAGCAAACCCTTAGTGTTATCCCAATGCCTCCAAGTGTGTCCCCATCGAAAAGACCTTCATCGGTCACTGGGACATCTTCCCGAAGCCCTTTGAGTTTCCTTAAGAGAATACAGTTGGTATGGCATTCCCTCATCGGTAAGACTTCTTACTGATAATATTCCTTCCAGCGAGAGTTTCCCCGATGAATTCAAACCAAACACTATCAGCAAGACATTAACACATTGCTAAGAGCTCATAGCGAACACCCAAGACTCTCCCCGATATCTGATAGAATGGCCTGTCAGCCAAAGATCTCCACGAACAGTGAAAGGTTACAACGAACAAACTGTCACAATGATAGGCTCCAATGTAAAAGTGTTCGGCGAGACTCCTGTAAGGTCACAACAACTTGATCTAATTCAACAAGATTACTACTGCTAGTCAGCCAGACATGTCACTAGTCTCAGTGACCATGCTTCCTCAAAGGTTTCAGCCTATGAGATTGAGGCAATAATTCCAACAATCTCCCACTTGATGAAGATCACACAAGCACCTCCAAAGCAACCAGACACTAAGATCACACTAGCTCCAATAGTCCAAACCCTACAGTACTCAAGACACCCAATCAACAAGATTCCATAGATAACAGTCCACCAGACAATCTACAACAAAGACCATGCATCCAACTGCAATTTACTGTCCAACAAAACAACTGAAATTCAACCGACCACAGCCTTCTAGGAAACCACATAGACCTCAAACATGCTCTCATGCTCCATCAAGAATTCTGCTCCAACATCTAAGATGTCCACCATTCAGGCAAAAATCCTTGTCATCTTCCAACATGGCACATGTGGAAGAAAGATACAAGCCAAGGTAAATAAGCACCATTCCAAATGAACACAAGTAAGAGATCCCAGTGATATCATCAACAAGATACTGCTACCACTTCACTGTGCTCAAACACTATATAGAAGCAATATCAACTTCAAAGCTTCAATCAGAACACAATAGTGAAGTCATTCTCTAGAAACAAGACAAAAACACCAGCTAGAACAACAATCAAAAATACTACTTCCATCCAACTGATAAACCCATGTGACTAAAAATAGCACCCACAGCTCGTGCTATTCCATCCAATCTCACATACCTCAAAGGTATCAACATTATTAAACTCATACTGCTCAAAACTAACCTATCAACAGTGAATGCAAGCTCCAAGTTTCAACTAGTCAAAGAAGACAAAACACAACAGGAACTCCCATTGTTCGAGTAATCCAAAAAACTTCACAAGTCTACCAATAATAGCACATAGAAAATGTAACCATGTAGTACCAAGGAAATATCCACATAGACATGCCCAACCTACAAAAAAATGTTACAAGAAACATTTCTCTTACCACAAGTCTTCATATTTCTCCCAAGATCTCCACACACAACAAAAACAATTGTAAAGTGAAAACAAACATCCAAGAAGAGAACCAAGACTAAAGAGAGAAACCCTGCACACCATATCCCTGTAGAATATCCTCCTATATACACTTCTAATAGCCAGTTGTGTCAAGAATGATCTCATTCTCATCCCAAAAGAAAAAACCTTAACAACATCCAACCATTCAATCACCAAGATCAAACCAACTTCTAATATTATGTAATCAACATGGATGTAATCGTCTCAAAGAAGATCAATCTATTTCATTTCCCATTTCAAGAAATCAGCCCAAACATCATCTCCTACCAATTCTCATTAGTAAAACACATAACACAAAAGATCAAGGAGATAAACAAGTTGTACAACTTCCACCATGAATCGTCCAGAACCATTAAACAACAATTCAAGATCCATATCATGAAAGTGAATAGAAAACCACATCTAAAAAATATAATGGGCCACATACCTCTTAAATAAACTATCGAGCAAACCAAGAGTGGGAACAAGAATAATCCTTCAAGATATATAAGCCATCATGACTAATCCAAGAGCAATCTCCTCATAGGTTATCTAATTGAACTCAAGTTCAACCAAGGTGTAGGATTCTTGGACTTTTGCTAAAAACTTCATCAAGAATGACAAGCAGCAATTCTTCTCTCATAAGAGAAAAATAGCTTCACCTTATTCTTCATGTATCCATGAGTACTAGCAACCGATCATCTCATGCTAAATTTCAACTGCATTACTGCACTATCATGAAGTATCAAGCAAATAATCAAAGCACCAAATACACAAAGAATTTACCAGACCACTATCAAAGCTCCAATCATCTGAATCAGAAACTTATCATGACACCATGATCTATACATCCCCATAGGAGATACCATGCTCCAAGTGACTTCATCATTGTCTCAAGTACAATGCATAATGCCAAAACTCCAGTGCACACACAAGAGTATACCATGACATAAAGAAAAAGACTCAAAATCAACATCACCTGTCAAGCATCACCAACACCTTAGCAAAAGACTCCAAATGTCCTCCATGGATCCAAGATGTTGCAAATCTTCAAACAATGTCCATGTAAAAGCAAAAGAACCCTTCTATAGAAACATGATCTACAAGCTCCCCCTTGAAACATCTGCAACACTAAAGAATACTATTCACCACCATGTGATGAAACCACAATTACTGCTAAAGCTCCCACTAAAACGTAACATCTGATCTCTCCAGGCATCAAGACCACCTACTTCAGATTCCCATAACCAACTATTTAGGTACTCAACAATATCCATCCTCTCATCTCAAATCAATCACACCAATGCTCAAGTGACCAAAGATAAGGCTAGCTAACAAGTCTGCACCAGCAATGAATCAATCCTCATGGATAAAGATAGTCCACATCCAAGTTATCTCATTGCAACCAATGGGTAGCTAATCCATCAACCGCATAACTCGTAAATCACAAACATCAAACATGCAAACCCATCATCGCATTGGAAAATGCAACACTAAGATTTCAAAGAGAATAACCATGTGGACAACATGACTCAAACACCAGATCATGCCAGATCTGATTTGCCAATTCATATCCACAATTATCACCAAAATCAAGAAACCCACAAGCACCACCACAAGAATTTTGAGTGACAAATCACGTACCAACACTCCCATGTAGAGAAGAAATCACACCTTCTCAAACCATGCACAAAGCATGCATGCAGAACTATAACTATCTTATCCAGCAACACCCCATAAGTCAGGCTCTAGAAAATAGCTAATCAATAGCTCCACATCACCACAAGTTTTTCTTAACCGTGTAAAACCTGCAAAACCACAGGGCCATGCAAATACAAAACATCCTTAAAAAAGAAATCATCAGTTCAAGAAAATCCAGGCCCCTTTCAGGCCAAACCTAAAACCACCAACATGTACATGCATCCAAGAAAAAGAGAAAAGGCTATTCCAGAAGATTTGCAAATCATCTAATGATTAACTTCATAGCCTTTATGTATTTGAGGTTAATAGGAAACTGTGCCTTCCAACACCAATAAACACCACCTAGCATAAGCACTCTCTTCCATGGCTGAGAAACAAACTAGGCTTCTCCATATCATCAAGAAGCCTCTCAGACAGACACCCAATATGAAAGCTTTACTGCTACACAACCATAGAGAAAAAATATCCACCTCATACACCAAAGATATACTGCTACCAATCATGAGACACAGATCACATCAAAGCAACATGATCAACTCCCTTCTCCATCTCCACCGTCCTTCAAGCTACGTGTTTTCTCTGAATAACACAAGACTTCCACTCACCAAAGGATCAATAAATTAGTTCATTCCTCCAAATTTCTTCCAGCCTATCAAGCTAAGAAATATTCACAAGAGAAATACCCAAAACCAGCAACCAAAAGAAGGCTCTGATACCACTTGTTAGGAAAATTTAGTGCATCTTAGAGAAACCTCCAAGAACAGTAGTGCCTTTGGTAACTTCAATTTTGATTAGATTACCTCAAAGATACAAATAACTATGTCCTAAAGTGGAAACAGACACAGTTCATTTCCCACATTGATCCTTCTAAGAGAAGCACATGTAAATTCAACATCATGCAATAACAGATTCTAGTAGCAGAACCATTAACAGATGAAAGATAAGATAGAAAACCAGAACACATAGATTTACGTGGGGAAAACCCTTTCGGATAAAAAATGCCACACTCCAAAGATCGAGCCATTGTATTATCCAGCAACTGAATGTTACAATACAACTCAGGCTCATGGCATTTTCAGAGATTACATCTTGTTCATTTTGGATACAATCTGGTAACTAACTCTCCCTTTGTACATTTCCTAATCAACCTCTCAAACCAAACAATCTTCTTACTATTCCAATACCCTCACATAGTATACAGTACAAATCAACATGAGATATCAACCATGGCATTCAATCCTTGATCAGGAGAGAAATTAGAAGCATAACCCTACCTCTCACTTTCTCTATTTCGGCCTCATGGCCTCAACCTTTCAGCCAACATTTTTTTCCCTAACTCTATCGCTCACATGTATCAAGGAATCCAACAAAGCATCATCTACTTTTCTCGGCTATATTCATTTCATTTCTATCTGTCAAGCTTCCTCTTAGAATGGCCACAACAAACTAACTTCCAACGGTTCCCATTCGGCTCCTCTGATTGGTCCATGAGATGCCACATAGGAAAGTCTCACTCAATCAAATTACTTCAAGCTATGTTGGCATATCAGTGAGACACTGACCGTGTCTCCTTGATGCCAACACAGTTAGCATTCTATATCACCAATAGTCCATCCTATCGGCAAGACGTATCATTGAGTCCAAAGAGCTATTGTTTAACTTTTGCCATGTCACCAAGACATATCACTTTTGTTGAGACATCCCATCGAGCCTTCATTGTTATTCCGAAAGCATCCAACAGTCGATGAGACTTATCGCTATTGCTAGGAGGTTACATCAATGTTCAACAGTTACTTTGAAGTATTCAACAATCGGCAAGACATCACCTTTGCTGAGACGTTACCTAGAATACTCACAAGTCATATTGAGCACCAAACACCAGTCGGCCAGACATTCATCTTTCACCAAGAGGTTTCACCGAACTCTTTTATGTTACTCTAGAGTGCTCATTTATCACCAAGATATACATCCTTCGCTGAGACTTTACTCCGAGATCCTTATGTTTCATTGAGCACCAAACAGTCAGCAAGACTTTTGTCCATCGCTAAGAGTTCTTAGCGAAACCTTAGTGTTACCCTGATGCCTCCAAGTGTGTCTCCATTGGCAAGACCTTCATCAGTCGCTAGGACATCTTCCTGAAGCCCTTTGAGTTTCCTCGAGAGAATACAGTTGGTATGACATTCCCTCATCGGTAAGACTTCTTACCGATAGTATTCCTTCCGGAGAGAGTTTCCCTGATGACTTCAAACCAAATGCTGTCGACAAGACATTAACACATTGCTGAGAGCTAATAGCGAACACCCAAGACTCTTCCCAATATCTGATAGAATGGCCTATCGGCCAAAGATCTCCATGAGCGGTGAGAGGTTACAATGAACAAACTATCATAGAGATAGGCTCCAAAGTAAAAGCATATGGTGAGACTTCTGCAAGGTCACAGCGACCTGATCTGATTCAATAAGGTTACTACTACTAGTCGGCCAGACATTTCACCAGTCTCAGTGACCATGCTTCCTCAGAGGTTTTAGCCTGTGAGATTGAGGCAATAATTCCAACATATTGCACTTGATATAATAAGAAGAGACCCTCAGGCTTCTATATCTAAGGAGCATATTGAAAACAAGGTGTTTGGATCTGGATATAGTTCAAAGTTGCATACTCTTGCAATCTAGTGAAGGACACCCAATATTGGAAAGCATGAGGTCCCTAGTCTTATTGAAGATTTCATGGGTTCCTTGGTGGTGAAGAGGGCCACATATATAACACCTATCTAGGTAGCTCAATTAACTACTCATGATGCAATGCTTAATGTAGACACAACACAATTTTTTTAGAAGTATGATTCCTTGGTGAAGGAGTATAATAAGGCCTTGGATGAAATTAAGATGATGAAAGCCACTATTTAGGCTAGCCAATAAG
Source organism: Sequoia sempervirens (assembly GCA_007258455.2). Classification (NCBI taxonomy): domain Eukaryota; kingdom Viridiplantae; phylum Streptophyta; class Pinopsida; order Cupressales; family Cupressaceae; genus Sequoia; species Sequoia sempervirens. Next base: position 14,866 of record VDFB02259801.1, on the reverse strand, counting down.
TGAGGAAAATATCTTTTCCATCCTCTTCTTCTTTAGACTTGTCTACACAAGATAGGGAGACATTGACCCTAAGGATTGATGATTTGAAAAATCAGTTAAAGAAGGAAAAGGAGAATACAAAGAAGGCCAAGTTGGAAATAGTTAAGGTGGCAAGTGACATTTTTGAGGATGTATTGAAAATAGAGTGATCAAATTGGTCAATAGAGCTGATGATGTGTGGGCAACCTACAAGAGCATTCATGAAGCTAACATTAAGTATCTATAGGTCCAGATGTTTTTCAAACTAAGTGGAACAAATGGAGTACTAGCACAGGGACATTGAAAGAGATGATGTCCAAAATGAAAGAATATCCTTGAGGCCCCTACTCATATTCCTAAGATATTGCATGCCATTGATCTGATTAAAAAATTAATAGCCTTCCATGGGAAATTAGGAATGTAGCTTCACAATAGATTGAAGATGTTTAGGGACATGGAAGAGCATGGTATTCCTAAAATATTTTATGACAATGGTGAGTTGATGGAGTTTGCAAAATTGAAGCATGAATTGGAAGAATGTATGCCTTGGGCTGAGGAAACATTGACTGAAATTGATTACTCCATGTTGAATCCTCACATTGACAAGATGGTTGGAATTGAAATGAGGATGGGTGTATTTGTTAGGGAAGTTAGAGCATTAATTGATGATAGATACACTCAATATAGTGTTAAAGTGTAGAAACTATTGGACACAAAATGGCTAATTGAGAATGAGTACATCCTTTGGCTAGAAAATTATACTTAGTAAGCTTCTAATGGGGATGATAATGAATATGGTGAATAATGGATAGGAGAGAAACAATGCATAGTCTTAAAATAGTATACATTAGGATTTTTTTAATGTATTGCAAAAAATATTGTTCTCTCCTCAACATGAAAAAGGTTGCCTAAATGTTGATGTGGATAAATAAGTTTTTTATCTTTATGTGCTTTTCATGCTTTTTAAAATTTTGTTGACTAGAATATGCATGTGGAAAACACTTTTTCATCACAAGGAAGATATTTGGGAGTTGTTGTAACAAAAAAATGATGCCTTTTGTAGGTGGGACCAGATCTCCAACAACGAATGAGGATTACTTTTGTCTCGTGTATGTTCCCACTGTTAGCTCTCAAAAATTCAGGCGGAATGCCTCAAGAGGGTGCCAATCTCTTGGCACATTTTAGGGTAACAGACAAGGTCAAATGAATTAAACCTTCTACTCTTCAGGTGCTGCCAGACCTAGGCGGGTGTACCTATCTGAATGAAGCAGACTTGACTTATAATTGCAGTGAGTTGTCCACAATGGCAGATGAAAGTGAACAAATGAATTCAAAATTGGTACAAAATGTATAGCAATACTTAAAGCTAAATCCTAAAGTATTCAATTAACAGATGTAAAGAAATTGAATGAATCCAAATGATGAAGTGTAGAGACCAGTGCCTTGTTGGGTATGCGGAGTCAAATGAAATCAAAATGAGAAACACTTCTCTAGGGAGAACTCAAGTTATCTGGCATATATTTTGTTTACAACTTGTATAAACATGCAAGACTGTGACTACTAAGCTCTACTTTAACAATTTAAATGAATCTCTCTGATTACTATGATCAACTAAAAGGATTTAATCTTTGCTTGAAAGAACCAATCGATTAACCACACATACAACAAATGTGCACTGATGAATTGAATATAAACTTGTTATATCAATTTAAACAATTGGAACGAATCCATCTTGGAGATAGCTTAGCAATACTTTCATTAAATTCAACAGATAATTGACACCAGAAATATGCAGCAACATCAATTGATTTTCATTGAAATCACCATTTGAAAAACATGCATCATAGTCTCTGATATGAGAACTTTATTCTACTGTATCCATTCCTAATCTACCTACTGTAATCTAATCTGCTCTCCTTTAATGATATCCTTTGAGAATTTATACATCTATATCTGAACAGACGTGTCGCTTCATATTCCAATGTCGGAAAACAGTTGCAATTGGGCCTATTAATCATCACTGAAATAGTCGCCAAGACAAATCGTAGTCATACCGAAGGCAATTATATCACTGTCAGTCACCCCGAGTTCCTTGCATTTCGCCGTGACCTATCAAAGTTCAGGGAGACCTCTGTAGATTTCATTATGTTTCACCGAAAGTTCTTTTATCTCTTGCGTATCGCTATGACCCTCTATCATCGGGGAGACCTCTTGTAGATTTCATTATGTTTCACCGAAAGCCCACATGATCATTCCTATTTGCCGAGACAACTCAATTCTCTCACCGAAAGCCATTCGATAGAAACCCTTTGTGTAATGTTGGCGAGACCGAAGGTCACTCGCTAAGACCTCACTCTGATATCACTTAGTCTGACCGATACAACTTAAACTCCTCCCGATATGTATTTTCCTATCGGCGGTCAGCAAGACTAGGTGAGTTTTCCAAGACGTTTCATCAAAGGAAAAACTCTCACCGATGCGACTCCATATATGCCAATCGGCGAGACATAAAGCACTGGGTGAAACAATATACCGAAGACCAAACTCCCGCCAAAATGTGTATCCCGCTCTTTCACCGGAACAAAGTGAAAGTCCTGCCAAATGGAACAATAGATGAATTTTGATCACCATGACATCAAAAATGTCTTGCCGATAGGCAACATAGACGTTTATCATAAAAATGGATCGAGGAGACCCTAATATTGTCGTGCCGATACAAATTGCAATGTGAAATATTCAGTCTAAGATGGGTTTTGTGGGGCCATAAGGGAAAAATGTGAGCAGAATGATATGAAAACAAACCCTTGTGCTTATGATGAGGACTCCTATGGAAACTCAGGGGTATGAAAACTTGTGAAATTATTCAAAAATTTACAGTTCTAACACCCACCACCTAAGAGCTCAAATATGATTGAAAAGGGAATATATGTTACAATGGTCCAATAGAATAGTGACATGTGTGCTTTCTAGCCCAAAGCTTGTTTTTCTCCTTCCTTTCTATAAGAAGGAATTCAAATCCAGAAAGTAGGGGTTCGTTGTATTGCAATTGACACAATGAATTGTAAAAGGAATACATAACATATTTTAAGTTTTGTCCTAACTTCTAAGTCTATATTTGAATATGTAATTTTGATAACAAGATAGCGAATACAATATAGAATGGTGCTAATTTCATGGCCATTTTCTCTCCTTTGTACTTTTTCTATGATTTATGAATAATAAAATCAAGGAGTGTTTTGTTCATCTCCATTGCTTTCTAGTGCATGACTAGTTTCATTCCTTCTTTTTTAATTCAAGGAATTAGTGTAAATTCTTTAGTGAAGTTGTTATCTCATATGAATTATGTGCCAAGATATCTATAAGAAGTGGTGGTCAAGAATGTAATATGGAAGTGTTGTAATGTAGTGTTTTTGAAGCTTATATGTTGGTATGTGTAGAATTGTTATCAGGTTGCATAGGTTAAGATTGACTCCATGTTTATGATAAGGCACTGGTTTAAGAAAAATATTCATAATTCAGTTTCTTGGTCAATTCATTGGAAAATCACCTTTTATTTACAAAACTTTCAAATGAGTTACCATTGTAGTTATGTTGAGTTTTATTATTCTCATGCTCCAAGTGTAGTATATTGCTAAAAGAGTTTCCAACCTTTTCAATACATTATGTTGTTGAGTAGTTATATGAGAATTATCTATTGTTTACAATACATTTAAATATTAGTTGCATAAATTCTTGAGTATACATTGTGGGAGCACCCTCCTAGGTTTCATAGAGCCAAAAGTGTAGGATTGAAATTTTTGTAGAATTTACTCATTTGTTGGCCAATCCCCTTAGATTTCTAATTATTAGAAATGGAAAAGTCTATAGGTAATTTTGAAAATCAGCTTGGTTCTTAAAAAAGCACCAATAGATTGGTGACTCCATTGGGGACACACTAAGTACAAGTCTCTAGTTTAGATTTGGCACAGTCAAAGTCAAGTGTTATATTTTTCACTGTTTGAAGGATAATTGGTCTAAATTTTTATCACATAAGTCACATTCAGTCTTATGTGTCAAGTCCTAGTCTATTATGTCACCTTGTGTTAGGCTATGTTTAGAGCCTTTTCTGAAATCACACATACCATGTCAAAGTACAATCAATTTCTATTTCCTAGCATTCTGGGTGGCGAATCTGAAGTCTCTTACACCAATGAAAAGATAAACTCTAAAAGAGAATGTGAGAAGAATGATTCTAACATATTTGAAACCATGTAGAAGACCAGAAGCTACACAAAGAAGCATCTTGAGCAAAAGCTGGAGTTTGAGCCTACAAAGGATAAACAACCCACCTGGGTTAAGAAACACACTGAATCAAGTAAGTTTGTTGAATCTCTTGCTGATGCATCTCCTACTTTTAATAATGAGGTTAATAGTGCAAATACCTAGGGAGAAGCACATGAAGTGGAAGTTTCTAATGTAGATTAGGGAAGTTTTCCCATTGAGAAAGTATTTGATAATGAATTTAAACTCTTAAGAGAAGAGGATAGGTGGGAGTTTTGGGATAAAAATAGAAAGTTCTTAGAGCCTTTAACCCTTGGAGTTGGATTTTACATTAATGATATAAATTTTAAGCCAAGAGGTGAGTCTCCCATTATAGAATTTCACCTTTCCCTTGAGGAAGAGCTGAATAATCAAACCTACCATACTCATGTAGAAAGTGAGGCTAGGGATGCCTTAGAAGATGAAGAAGACAGACAAAGATATGCAAGCCTTAGAGGAGGAGGAACGTAGGCTTAGGGAAGAAGAATAAAATAGGCTCAGGGAGTTGAAAGAGAAACAAGAAAAGGAGTTAAGATAAAAGGAAGAGAGAATTAAGGATAAGATGCAAGAAAGAGATGCTCAGAGGGAAACGATAGCAAAAATGAGAGAAGAAACAAAGCAAAAGGCCTTTTAGGAAAATGTTGCTAGATTTTCTACTAAGATAACCCTTGATCTAGCTAAGGTAACCATCCAAATGGGAACCTCTTCTGCTAATACATATACCACATCGGTTGCAACTTCCAAAGCCCTAGATCCTTCTACTACTACTAAGAAATCATACTTTATAGATCATGGGAAGAAAGCTATTGACTAGACAAAGAAGACTACATTCAATACTTTCAATACCAATACCAACACAAGTACCAATAGGGTATGTGTAGGATCATCATGGAAAAAATAGGCCCTTAAGTGGCAAAAAATTCAGAAAAATCAGAGTTAGGAAACTTGACATAAAAATTTGAATAAGTTATCTATATTATTTCAAAAATATGTAAGAATAGAATATGTAGCAAATTGAATGTAGTTTCTAAACTACTAGGCTTATTTTTAAAAAAAGTCTATTTGGTGAAAATTTGAAATTTCAATGTAGTAGTACTAAAATTTCAAGGAAAAAATAAGAACTAGGTGTCTGTCTGACCACCCTAACCACAATAAAATGATAATATTTTCTTATAAGATTTTAGATATAAGTAGAGGACTCATGTCCCGATGTGATGCAGATTTTTTTTGTAATTTTTTTCCAAGTAAACAATTAATTATGAAATTTTTATTACAACTTTTAAAAAATATAAAAACTTGTATGTCCGACCACCTTAACTTGGTCAAAACTTCATGAAATTCATTTTTTTTAATCTTATAGTATGCGAAGCATAGAATGTGATGCATGTTTTAGATTCAAAAAATGTGATACCATTTGAAAGATTTTGATGTTTTTCAATCAACCCATCAATGAGGACTTTAGTCATAATTCAAATAGAAAATGAATAATAATTATTTATTAAATTCAAGGTAAATAATAATTTATATCGGTAAAAAGTTGAGAATCTCCTTTAAAAACCCTTTTCATTTCATCAATTTTGGGTTTAAAAAAAGTCGTCAGCCACATACCCTACACATACCCATCAAATCACCACTTTTTCGCCCATCATGATCCTACACATACCCAATAATTCATCTGTTAATACCGCCACCAGAAATGTTAATATTGATCCTACCCCATCTATTGCACCCCCAAACCCTAAGATCTTGAAATTATAGTTGGAAAATGACAAAGTATAAGAAGAGTTGAAAGCTGAAATAGAAGCTACTAATGCAAAAATAGATAGGAAGATTGCTTTTCTTAGAATCTCCACACCAACTCTCTGTATTCCAGAATTACAGCGAAACCTGCCACAATTCCGCGTATTTACCGCGACGGTACTGAAAGTGCGATGTTAGCAATGTACAACTCTGCTACCAATTACGCGCCGGCGTTTACGCGAATGACGTATAAAATGAATGCATGTACAAGAAACAAACCAACGAATCCGTAGCCACGATGAACTCGAAACATCGCGGATGTTCACCAGTAATCACGCGCGAGAAAACAACACCGCCCACCCGAACTGGTCATGATTAAGTATGTCTTGAGTCGGCTATTAAAGAAGGCGAGGATAGTCCTTCCATCCTTTCCACCGCGACGACTCTGAGCGAGATTCCGCATTGTTCGATAATGTAATCCCTCAACTGTATTTAATTTTCCGCCGCAGCAATCGAAGCCTTCCCAAACAAAGATTAAATCTGTATCACTGAATAGAGGAAGTATGTGATGGCATGAAGTTTGGGGATGGAACGAATTTTATGAATATTTAAGTGGGGTGGCCCGAAGAGTTTCATTCATCGCACGAAAAATGATTCTCAGCCGACAACACCGAACGACGTCTTGCGTTATCTGCTAATGCTCCTCTGATGCCATCTGCTCACCGCTTCACTTTGATAATAAATCCCCAAAAAATCGATACGCGGCTCATTATCGACAAACAATCACCGCCGTCCCGCAAAGTTCTAATTACGACACGTTATTCCCGTCCGTTGATGATGTTCTTCGAGCACCCATAAATACAGACGATAAACTCACAAAGCTACGAATGCTAGTGAATAAAATAATGTACATTGAAAACAAACAAATCACCCATAATAGTACCTTAGGCCTCTTGTCGACCATCCCGCGTAACAAAATAAATCCATACAATTCACAACCCAAACCTTCAAACGCTCATAAAGTCCCGCTAACCCTTCCGCGAAAAAGAATTCAGGAAATTTTTCTGATGATACCCTTTTTTGCATGGTTTTCCAAATGCCTCATTCTCCTCATCAATGTGCAGTTGCATAGATCGTTGAAATTGAAGAAGATGTACCCGATGATTGTGATCAATCAAATGAGGAGGATATTGATATAAATATGATTATGGATGGTTCTAACTTCACTAAAAATGAGTGCTCATCTGATATGGAGCCTCATGAAATGGATGTAGATGACCAAAGGAAAATTTCTAGTGCATATTATGAGAAAGTTCTCTTTGATGAGGATGTTGATAGTGATATTGATGTATACAACTTGGAAGCAATTGAAGATGGTGCATCCTTGAGAAGACCTTCAAATGAAGAGATTGTGAGATATACTGTGGCTTTGGCTACCCAAGCTAGAATCTCATATCACCTAAGGAATAGAATAGTTGGTGGTGAACAAGGTAGTCCTACTGGTCTTTTCATCAAGGAGTAGAATGCCAAAAGAAAAGAGCAAAATTATGATGGAAAAGAATAAGTGGTCAAAGCTAAGGAAAGCATAGGGGATAATATTTGGGCTAAAAATATATAGAAACTAAAAAATAGATGCAAACTCAAGTCCCTTGCTATGAAGAAAAAGGCATAGAGGCAGGATCATGAAGCTTTGAGAAAAGATGTCAAACCTAGAGCTGAGATAGCCAAAAATCAGCAAAAGGAAAGCAACATAGAACAAGGTATGCTCCCAATTGAATTACCTAATTACACTCTTGTTGACATGTTTCAATTACTTATCCAAGTAAAAGTATCTATTCCTTTTCTTGAGATGATGAGAATATATGAACACAAATGAAAGGTAGTAGCCCTTATAAATGGTGCTACTATATCCTACAATGATTTAGTGGTGCCCACTCCACCTAAAGTGAGTTAAAAGGATAAGAAAGATAAATAATTTGAGGGAGTAATCAATGAGATCCCTCATATATTTCTAGGGAATTCATAATAGCTTTCCTTGGGAAGATAGACCCATTTTTCTTCACATTGATTGTTGAAATTTTTTTTATAAAAAAATGTATTATTGATTCTAGAGCATCCAATAACATAATTTCAACCAAAATCATGGAGGCATTAGGACTGAAAGTTGAAAACACTCATGGTAAGTACTATTCTATGGATTCAAGGGAATTCCCTGTTACTAGTGTGATCAATGAACTTCCTTACAAATTGGCAAGATATATAGAGAAAATTTTTAAGATGAGTGTGGTGGTAGTAGATACCCCACCTAATTATGGAATGAAGCTATCTAGGAAATGAAGTGTCCATGGGAGGCAGTATGCAATGTGACATGTCTTATGCCACCTTCCCTATTTATGGTAAGGATGTGCAAGTGGTATGAGAACCAAAGGTACCACATATGCTAGAGCACGCTCTAGAGGACAATACCATTCTTTTATAGATATTGATATTAGTGATTTTAAGGTGGAAGAAGTACCAAGAGAAATTGAAAGATGCCTTGTACCTATACATAATGAATTTTTAAGATTATCTAATGAGAATAGACTTTAGAAAATATACTTTTATGGTGCAATTTCCAAGGAGGGGTCTAGTGTAGGAATATTGTTGGTGTCACCTAATGGAAATACATACAAATTTTCTTTCACCTTGTATTTTGTATGCAAAATAAATGTGATAGAATATGAAGCACTATTACTAGGATTAAGGTTGGCTAAAAAGCATAGGATAAAAAGGTTCATGGTAATCAATGATTCTGAGCTTATGATATCCCAAGTGAGAGCTAGATATGCTTGTAAAAACAATAGATTGAAAAAGTACAAAAAGGTTTTTTGGGATTCCATTGAGCAGTTTGATGCTTTTGGAATTGATTGGATGGCGAGAGGACATAATAGAGTGGCAAACTTACTTGCTAATATTGTAGTAAGACTAGATGATATAACTTTTGTAGCTATCTCCAAGGTTGAGATACAAGCAAGGCCATCAATACCTGATAATGTACACAATTGGAAAATCTTCAATATTGATGGATATATTCTAAAATTCTTGAGAAGTGTAGATGGATATGAAGGTCAGTAGATTGAATTTGGGGAATTTTTGGAAAGTATTGATGGAAAGGATATAGTTTTCAGTAATGAGGTAATCTAGCTAAAGAAAAACAAAATCCCCAAGGGCCTTATAGCACTAGAAAGGGTATTTGATAATCAAGACAAGAGCAAGGTCAAAAAAACTACTACTCATCTAGAGGACCTGGAAGAAGTGAATTTGGGGACAGAAAATGCCCCAAACAAGGTATATGTAGGAAAGAAGATGGAACCTAAGGTTAAGGAAATGTTGATCACCTTACTAAGAAAATATAAAAATTTCTTTGTTTGGTCATATGATGACTTGAAAGCATATAGAGAGGAATTATTTTAGCATGAGATTCCTCTTAAAGAAAATTCCAAGCCTTTTAGACAAAAGAAAAGGCCCATTAATCTAACCTTAGCTCCAAAGATGCAAGAGGAACTGATGAAGCTAAGGAATGCTGGCATCATAAAGCCTATCAGACATTCCTCATGGGTATCTAATCTGGTGTAGTTAGAAAAAAGAATGGTGATATAAGGTTGTGTGTGAATTTTAGAAATATGAATATATCATCATTGGAGGATAATTATTCATTACCAAACATGGAATATATGTTATAAAAGGTAACTGGTTGTGAGATACTATCAATGATGGATGGTTTTTCAGGATATAACCAAGTGAAAGTGAAGGAGTCTGAGTAGTACAAGAATGCATTCACCACTCCATGGGGCACCTATGTATATGTGAGGATTCCATTTGGTTTAACAAATGTAGATGCTACTTTCCAAAGGGCTATGGATGTAGCCTTTTCTGATTTTATTGACTTATTCATAGCTATATACCAAGATGACTTGACAACATACTCCAAGAAAGAGGATGATCATTGCACATACTTGGAGAAGGTATTTATTAGGGCTTTAGAGTATTGGATCTCACAGAATGTGAAAGCATGTGACTTTGGGATCATTGAAGGAAAATTATTAGGGCATATTGTGTCCAAAGAGGGAGTGAGGATTGATCCAAAAAGGGTAGCAGCCATAGATAAGATTCCTAAGCCAAAGAATTTCAAAGGCATTCAATCATTATTTGAACATATCAATTTCTTGAGGAGATTTGTAACCAACTTTGCAGAAAACACAAGACCCATCTCCAAGATGTTGAAGAATGGAGAGAAGGTGTTTTGGAGTGAGGAGCCTAGTTAGGCGTTCAAGAAAATTAAACAGGCTATTATGGAGGCACCAACTTTGATTTCTCTAAGCCAATGCACATTTTCTCTTTTGCTTCTTTCCGTACTATTGCTACTGTCTTACTGCAAAAAAATGATGAGGGATTTGAACAACCCATTGCATTCTTTAGAAAATCTTTACATGTCACAGAACTCAAGTATGATGCAATTGAAAAACAAGCATATGCTCTAGTCAAGGCTATGCATAATTTCATAACTTACTTAGTGGGAGCTACTATCATAGCTTTTGTACCAAGTTCCACTGTGAAAGATATCTTCACTCAGGAAGAAACTACAGGCAAAAGGTGTAGATGGATGAACAAGATTCAGGAATTCAATATTGATGTCTAGATCACCAAGTTAGTTAGTGGACAAGGCCTATCTAAACTAATGGTGGAGACTAATTTGGAGGCTAATTAGATAAGTCAAATAGAGACTGTTGATGTTGCACCTATTTGTGATATGTAAACGTGTGGCTAGTAGAGAAGGATTTTTCAATATTTACAAACTTTGCAATGCCCTATAGATATGGCTGATAATGACAAGAGAACACTAAAGTTGCATGCCATTAAGTTTGTGATTATTGACAATGAATTGTGGTGAAGAAACCCAGATGGTGTATTGCTTAAATGTGTGGATGGAAAGTAGGCATTAGAACTCTTGCAATAAATGCACAATGGAGTGTGTGGTGGCCATTACATGGAAAAGACCACTGCTCATAAGATCTTGAGGGTAGGATTTTGGTAGCCTACTATTTTTAAGGATTCCCACAAGTTTGTTAAGATTTGTGATAATTGAAAAATATTTGTAGGAAAACTGAAGTTTTCAGGAAATTTTCCATTTAGGCCTATTTATTTTTAGGCTCCTTTCCAAAAATGGGGAATTGACTTCATTGGTGAAATACCAAAAAAAACTAGTGGAGGGAACTTATGGATCCTTGTTGCTACTGACTATTTCACAAAATGGGTAGAAGAAATACCTACAAGGAAAGCAATGAGTAAAGTGGTAGTGGACTTCCTATTGAACAATATTTTGATCAGGTTTGGAGTCCTAGAAAAGATCATTTCAAATAATTCTATGTGTTTTAGATTAGAGGAGTTCAAGGATTTTTGTGATAAACATGGCATACATATTTCTTATTCTTCATGTTACCATCCTCAAGAAAATGGTCAAACTGAGTCTAGTAATAAGAGCTTAATGAAAATCATCAAAAGAGTGATAGAGAAAAATAAGAAAGCTTGGGACTCAAAGCTGAAGATGGCACTCTGGGTAGATAGGGTTATTGTGAAGAAGGCATGAGTTATTCACCATTTGGTTTGGTGTATGGTTTGGATGCTAGGCTACCACAAAATAACTTGCTAAAGATGTATAAGTTTGTGTAGGAATATGATGAGGATATCTATGATGATATGAAACACATAATTGATAATCTATTGCAATTAGATGAAACTAGAAGAGAAGCTCATGCCAAAAATGAAAAATTGGAGCTACAAGTCAAGCAATTGCATGACAAGAGAGCTTCTCCCAAGAAATTTGAGGTGAATAGTATGGTACTAGTTTGGAATGCAATGGCTCAGGATAAGGGTAAGCATGAAAATTTTGAAGCATTATGGTTAGGCCCTTATCTAATAGCCAACACACATGGGGAGGATTCATATTTCCTCCAAAGCTTGACATGCAAACTTCTTGAAATGCTAGTACATGGATATTTTTTGAAGCCATATTTCTCCTAAGTATGTTTTGCTCCATGTACATTGTAGGTTTTATACATTTTGTATATAGGTGTGTTTGCTTTGGTCATGTCTGGTTTGGTCATGCTACTTGGTCTGGGTAGTTCCTCAGTTTTTGGTTCACTGTGTTTTGGCTGGTCTGATTCAACTTGAGATTCTAAGATCTTGCCATGCCTGTGAGAGGCATGCATCCTCAGTCAAAGCCACTAATGGAACCTCTAAAATTTTTGGTTCCATTTCTAAAAAATCTATAAAATTCAGCCAGTTCCAAGTGTCTCAACCTAGTTTTTCCCACTATTATTTCCTTGGGATTTTATTTCCAAGATCTCTCATGAAAACCCTTAAGTCTTAGCCCTTGTCAAAAATCTGATCTATTGTTGACATTCTATTGCCCATCCTCGGCCATGTTAAAACATCTTGAGCCATTGAATCCTATGACGTTACTGACCTCTCATGCCTAGGTTTGAAATACTTTTATTTTATAAGGTTGATTGATTGATCTTATTTGGCCTTTACGTCCTTTGAAATAGCATGTTTTAAAGTTATTTAAGGCCTTTTATATGTTTTCCTAGGTGGTTCCCTTTCTTACAACAACTTACGAGCATGTGCTAAATTGTCCCACTTAAGGTCCCATCTACCATTTCCACTTATCGATCATCACATATAGCTTTATGAATGAAAATTTACATTAGAGGTGGGCGATGAATGGTGTTTTTTTTTTTTTTTGTATTGGCAGATGGGTTTTGAATGTTGAGTGTTGTATTAGAGATATGTGATACATGTATTTTGTGTGTTGTACTTGGCTTCATTCATATCACTAATCACTTGAGAGTTTTGCGTTGCAAATTGGAGATGCACGATGACCCTTTGTAATCTTTGCAACACTTTCCATTTCTCATCATGTATCCATTGTAAACTTTGAGCCTCAAAATAGTGATGAATCTTGTGCTTTTGATTTTTTATGTAGGTGCACATGTCATAATATTATTTTGTTGCTTTATCTCTCATCACTGATATGATCTAGAATTTAGAGCATGAATCAGTGATACACAATGGGAAATGAACATGATCAAGGATGGGCCTTAAAGTTAATGACTGAGATCTCATCACGTGGATGCTCACATTGCTGATAAGACTTGTGAAAGGTGAAACATATCAATGATGAGCAATGGCTTCTAAATGAAAGACAAGGTGGCAGCATCCTGAGGACATTGTTTAAATTAGAAAAGAAAGTAGCGAGGTAAGAGGAGAACCATTGATGTGGTTTTAAAGCAAGATGATCAACAACTAGGTTTAAAATGAGAATGGCTAAATCTCAGTTCGCTCGTACAATATTTCTATAAAACATTAATGGTGTTACGTCCCATTTCTCAACCATTAAGAATGTGGTTGACTTGCTTCTTGCACATTTAGAGTTGCTCAGGAGTGGAGAAGAAAGCTAGAAGCTAAAGAAATAGTGTGGAAAACTCCAACAAGCAATTATGGTGGAATTTGTATCAGTTGTTCACCCGGCTAAGCAAATTGTTGTATCTCTTGTTAAAAATGCAAAATTTTGCTATTTTATAAAATAGTATGGAATTTAGGAGATAATTTGATTACAGTTTATTCATTGAGTATCGTCAATTGGGGTGATAAAAATTGTGTAAGGTGTTTGAGTATTTTGTTCTGTAATTTGTGTCTTGGGTTTTAAAACTGGGTAGGTCTCTTCGATTAAATAAACTATATACCCTAGCCCTACCACATTGCAAATACGATTGAACCAGAGCCTAGTGAGTCTAGTATTAGGCCAAAGGGGAAACCAAAGAAAAATAGAGTTAAAAGGCTTAAGGCCCAGGATGTTTCATCCGCGGCTAAACCAAATCCACCTACAAAATCTAACCCTATGTGAATTACCCATGTGGCATCCTCAAGGTCCAAAAGTACAAAGAAAAATGAAGAGAGATTCATGGAAGGGGCCTCTAGAGAAGTAAACAAGGGTGCGTCATGAATTGGGAAGAGACCTATTGTCCAACTTTCTATAACAAATAGGTTAATTGAAAGTGCTGGTGAAATTGGAGACTTGGCCCAACCTCGGAGTGGATGGAAATTGTTCTTATATGCTTTTAATAGGAGACTTTCTAAGAAGATGGCATTTTACCTATGGGGGTTCAACCTTGGAAAGATGGTAGTACCTAATGTATTTATGGAGGTGGATGTAATGATGGAGTTATCCAAACATTATGATCCCGCATACAAAAGAATCAAGAGTAAAAATGGAAATGTATTCCTTGAGCTAACAAGGGATAAGATTGTGGAGATATTTGTGTTGAATCCCAATTATATTGTAAACATCAAACCTATAGATCTATATGGGGAATATGAGCATAACAGATTTGCATACAAAAATAGGTTGCTTGTTTGGCATAGAAATAGCAAGGAGAGATTTCTCCCTAAAGATATTGACCCCTTTGAATGTGAAGAATTTTTAGATTACTTTAAGAAGACATATTATTGCCTAAATTAGGTTCTAGCTCAAAATTTTGAGGCAAGGATAGCCACAGACCTATTGATGATGGAAGTGGTTACAGAGGTTCATAATCGGAACACTGGTTTTGATTATGTTTCCTTTGTTACAGAACAAATGCATACAGATTTTATCAATCTAAGGAAAGAGGTTCTCCCTCTACATTTCCCACATTATTCTCTATTAATGCATATGATTTTATTTGAAGGTGATCAGAGATGGAAAAGAAAGATGAAATTGAGATTGAGG
>VDFB02259800.1:0-46830 GCA_007258455.2 Sequoia sempervirens | reverse complement strand
AAGTCCCCTGCTATGAAGACAAAGGCATAGAGGCAGAATCATGAAGCTTTGAGAAAAGATGTCAAACCTAGAGCTAAGATAGCCAAAAATCAACAAAAGGAAAGCAACACAGAACAAGGTATGCTCCCAATTGAATTACCTAATTACACTCTTGTTGACATGTTTCAATTACTTAGCCAAGTAAAAGTATCTATTCCTTTTCTTGAGATGATGAGAATAGATGAACACAAACGAAAGGTAGTAACCCTAATAAATGGTGCTACTATATCCTACAATGATTTAGTGGTGCCCACTCCACCTAAAGTGAGTTAAAAGGATAAGAAAGATAAAGAATTTGAGGGAGTAATCAATGAGATCCCTCATATATTTCTAGGGAATTCATAATAGCTTTCCTTGGGAAGATAGACCCATTTTTCTTCACATTGATTGTTGAAATTTTTTTTATAAAAAAATGTATTATTGATTCTAGAGCATCCAATAACATAATTTCAACCAAGATCGTGGAGGCATTAGGATTGAAAGTTGAAAACACTCATGGTAAGTACTATTCTATAGATTTGAGGGAATTCCCTGTTACTAGTGTGATCAATGAACTTCCTTACAAATTGGCAGGATATATAGGGAAAAAGTTTAAGATGAGTGTGGTGGTAGTAGATATCCCACCTAATTATGGAATGAAGCTATCTAGGAAATGAAGTGTCCATGGGAGGCAGTATGCAATGTGACATGTCTTATGCCACCTTCCCTATTGATGGTAAGGATGTGCAAGTGGTATGAGAACCAAAGGTGCCACATATGCTAGAGCACACTCTAGAGGACAATACCATTCTTTTATAGATATTGATATTAGTGATTTTAAGGTGGAAGAAGTACCAAGAGAAATTGATAGATGCCTTGCACCTATAGATAATGAATTTTTAAGATTATCTGATGAGAATAGACTTTGGAAAATAAACTTTGATGGTGCAATTTCCAAGGAGGGGTCTGGTGTAGGAATATTGTTGGTGTCACCTAATGGAAATACATACAAATTTTCTTTCACCTTGTATTTTGTATGCAAAAATAATGTGATAGAATATGAAGCACTATTACTAGGATTAAGGTTGGCTAAAAAGCATAGGATAAAAAGGATCATAGTAATAGATGATTCTAAGCTTATGATATCCCAAGTGAGAGCTAGATATGCTTGTAAAAACAATATATTGAAACAGTACAAAAAAGTTTTTTGGGATTCCATTGAGCAGTTTGATGCTTTTGGAATTGATTGGATGGCGAGAGGACATAATAGAGTGGCAAACTTACTTGCTAATATTGCAATAAGACTAGATGATATAACTTTTGTAGCTATCTCCAAGGTTGAGATACAAGCAAGGCCATCAATACCTGATAATGTACACAATTTGAAAATCTTCAATATTGATGAATATATTCTAAAATTCTTGAGAAGTGTAGATGGATATGAAGGTCAGGAGATTGAATTTGGGGAATTTTTGGAAAGTATTGATGGAAATGATATATTTTCCAATAATGAGGTAATCTAGCTAAAGAAAAACAAAATCCCCAAGGGCCTTATAGCACTAGAAAGGGTATTTTATAATCAAGACAAGAGCAAGGTCAAAAAAACTACTACTCATCCAGAGGACCTAGAAGAAGTGAATTTGGGGACTGAAAATGCCTCTAACAAGGTATATGTAGGAAAGAAGATGGAACCTAAGGTTAAGGAAATGTTGATCGCCTTACTGAGAAAATATAAAAATTTCTTTGTTTGGTCATATGATGACTTGAAAGCATATAGAGAGGAATTATTTTAGCATGAGATTCCTCTGAAAGAAAATGCCAAGCCTTTTAGACAAAAGAAAAGGCCCATTAATCTAACCTTAGCTCCAAATATGCAAGAGGAACTGATGAAGCTAAGGAATGCTGGCATCATAAAGCCTATCAGACATTCCTCATGGGTATCTAATCTGGTGTAGTTAGAAAAAAGAATGGTGATATAGGGTTGTGTGTGAAGTTTAGAAATATGAATATATCATCATTAGAGGACAATTATCCATTACTGAACATGGAATCTATGTTATAAAAGGTAACTGGTTGTGAGATACTATCAATGATGGATGGTTTTTCAGGATATAACCAAGTGAAAGTGAAGGAGTCTGAGCAGTACAAGAATGCATTCACCACTCCATGGGGAACCTATGTATATGTGAGGATTCCATTTGGTTTAACAAATGTAGATGCTACTTTCCAAAGGGCTATGGATGTAGCCTTTTCTGATTTTATTGACTTATTCATAGCTATATACCAAGATGACTTGACAACATACTCCAAGAAAGAGGATGATCATTGCACATACTTGGAGAAGGTATTTATTAGGGCTTTAGAGTATTGGACCTCATAGAATCCAAAAGCATGTGACTTTGGGATCATTGAAGGAAAATTATTAGGGAATATTGTGTCCAAAGAGAGAGTGAGGATTGATCCAAAAAGGGTAGTAGCCATAGATAAGATTCCTAAGCCAAAGAATTTCAAAGGCATTCAATCATTCTTTGAACATATCAATTTCTTGAGGAGATTTGTAACCAACTTTACAGAAAACACAAGACCCATCTCCAAGATGTTGAAGAATGGAGAGAAGGTGTTGTGGAGTGAGGAGCCTAGTCAAGCGTTCAAGAAAATTAAACAAGCTATTATGGAGGCACCAACTTTGAAATCTCTTGATTTCTCTAAGCCAATGCACATTTTCTCTTTTGCTTCTTCCTATACTATTGCTACTGTCTTACTGCAAAAAAATGATGAGGGATTTGAACAACCCATTGCATTCTTTAGAAAATCTTTACATGTCACAGAGCTCAAGTATGATGCAATTAAAAAAAAAGCATATGCTCTAGTCAAGGCTGTGCATAATTTCATAACTTACTTAGTGGGAGCTACTATCATAGCTTTTGTACCAAGTTCCACTGTGAAAGATATCTTCACTCAGGAAGAAACTACAGGCAGAAGGTGTAGATGGATCAACAAGATTCAGGAATTCAATATTGATGTCTAGATCACCAAGTTAGTTAGGGGACAAGGCCTATCTAAACTAATGGTGGAGACTAATTTGGAGGCTAATTAGATAAGTCAAATAGAGACTGTTGATGTTGCACCTATTTGTGATATGTAAACATGTGGCTAGTAGAGAAGGATTTTTCAATATTTACAAACTTTGTAATGCCCTATAGATATGGCTGATAATGACAAGAGAACACTAAAGTTGCATGCCATTAAGTTTGTGATTATTGACAATGAATTGTGGTGAAGAAACCTAGATGGTGTATTGCTTAAATGTGTGGATAGAAAGCAGGCATTAGAACTCTTGCAAGAAATGCACAATGGAGTGTGTGGTGGCAATTACATGGAAAAGACCACTGCTCATAAGATCTTGAGGGTAGGATTTTGGTAGCCTACTATTTTTAAGGATTCCCACAAGTTTGTTAAGATTTGTGATAATTGAAAAAGATTTGCAGGAAAACTGAATTTTTCAGGAAATTTTCCACTTAGGCCTATTTATTTTTAGGCTCCTTTCCAAAAATGGGGAATTGACTTCATTGGTGAAATACCAAAAAAAACTAGTGGAGGGAACTCATGGATCCTTGTTCCTACTGACTATTTCACAAAATGGGTAGAAGAAATACCTATAAGGAAAGCAATGAGAAAAGTTGTAGTGGACTTCCTATTGAACAATATTTTGATTAGGTTTGGAGTCCTAGAAAAGATCATTTCAAATAATTCTATGTGTTTTAGATTAGAGGAGTTCAAGGTTTTTTGTGATAAACATGGCATACATATTTCTTATTCTTCACCTTACCATCCTCAAGAAAATGGTAAAACTGAGTCTAGTAATAAGAGCTTAATGAAAATCATCAAAAGAGTGATAGAGAAAAATAAGAAAGCTTGGGACTCAAAGCTAAAGATGGCACTCTGGGTAGATAGGGTTATTGTGAAGAAGGCATGAGTTATTCACCATTTGGTTTGGTGTATGGTTTGGATGCTAGGCTACCACAAAATAACTTGCTAAAGATGTATAAGTTTGTGTAGGAATATGATGAGGATATCTATGATGATATGAAACACATAATTGATAATCTATTGCAATTAGATGAAACTAGAAGAGAAGCTCATGCCAAAAATGAAAAATTGGAGCTACAAGTCAAGCACTTGCATGACAAGAGAGCTTCTCCTAAGAAATTTGAGGTGAATAGTATGGTACTAGTTTGGAATGCAATGGCTCATGATAAGGGTAAGCATGAAAATTTTGAAGCATTATGGTTAGGCCCTTATCTGATAGCCAACACACATGGGGAGGATTCATATTTCCTCCAAAGCTTGACATGCAAACTTCTTGAACTGCTAGTACATGGATATTTTTTGAAGCCATACTTCTCCTAAGTATGTTTTTCTCCATGTACATTGTAGGTTTTATACATTTTGTATATAGGTGTGTTTGCTTTGGTCATGTCTGGTTTGGTCATGCTACTTGGTCTGGGTAGTTCCTCAGTTTTTGGTTCACTGTGTTTTGGTTGGTCTGATTCAACCTGAGATTCTAAGATCTTGCCATGCCTGTGAGAGGCATGCATCCTAAGTCAGAGCCACTAATGGAACCCCTAAAATTTTTGGTTCCATTTCTAAAAAATCTATAAAATTCAGCCAGTTCCAAGTGTCTCAACCTGGTTTTTCCCACTATTATTTCCTTGGGATTTTATTTCCAAGATCTCTCATGAAAACCCTTAAGTCTTAGCCCTTGTCAAAAATCTGATCTATTGTTGACATTCTATTGCCCATCCTCGGCCATGTTAAAACATCTTGAGCCATTGAATCCTATGACGTTACTGACCTCTCATGCCTAGGTTTGAAATACTTTTATTTTATAAGGTTGATTGATTGATCTTATTTGGCCTTTACGTCCTTTGAAATAGCATGTTTTAAAGTTATTTAAGGCCTTTTATATGTTTTCCTAGGTGGTTCCCTTTCTTACAACAACTTACGAGCATGTGCTAAATTGTCCCACTTAAGGTCCCATCTACCATTTCCACTTATTGATCATCATAGATAGCTTTATGAATGAAAATTTACATTAGAGGTGGGCGATGAATGGTGTTTCTTTTGTTTTTTGTATTGGCAGATGGGTTTTGAATGTTGAGTGTTGTATTAGAGATATGTGATACATGTATTTTGTGTGTTGTACTTGGCTTCATTCATATCACTAATCACTTGAGAGTTTTGTGTTGCAAATTGGTGATGCACAATGACCCTTTGTAATCTTTGCAACACTTTCCATTTCTCATCATGGATCCATTGTAAACATTGAGCCTCAAAATAGTGATGAATCTTGTGCTTTTGATTTTTTATGTAGGTGCACATGTCGTAATATTATTTTGTTTCTTTATCTCTCATCACTGATATGATCTGGAATTTAGAGCATGAATCAGTGATACACAATGGGAAATGAACGTGATCAAGGATGGGCCTTAAATTCAATGACTGAGATCTCATCATGTGGATGCTCACATTGCTGCTAAGACTTGTGAAAGGTGAAACATATCAATGATGAGCAATGGCTTCTAAATGAAAGACAAGGTGGCAGCATCCTGAGGACATTGTTTAAAGTAGAAAAGAAAGTAGCGAGGTAAGAGGAGAACCGTTGATGTGGTTTTAAAGCAAGATGATCAACGACCAGGTTTAAAATGAGAATGGCTAAATCTCAGTTCGCTCGTACAATATTTCTATAAAACATTAATGGTGTTACGTCCCATTTCTCAGCCATTAAGAATGTGGTTGACTTGTTTCTTGCACATTTAGATTTTCTCAAGAGTGGAGAAGAAAGCTAGAAGCTAAAGAAATAGTGTGGAAAACTCCAACAAGCAATTATGGTGGAATTTGTATCAGTTGTTCACCCGGCTAAGCAAATTGTTGTATCTCTTCTTGTTAAAAATGCAAAAAATTTCTATTCTATAAAATCATATGGAATTTAGGAGATAACTTGATTACAGTTTATTCATTGAGTATCCTCAATTGGGGTGATAAAAATTGTGTAAGGTGTTTGAGTATTTTGTTCTGTAATTTGTGTCTTGGGTTTTAAAACTGGGTAGGTCTCTTCGATTAAATAAACTATATACCCTAGCCCTACCACATTGCAAATATGAGTGAACTAGAGCCTAGTGAGTCTAGTATTAGGCTGAAGGGGAAACCAAAGAAAAATAGAGTTAAAAGGCTTAAGGCCCAGGATGTTTCATCCTTGGCTAAACCAAATCCACCTACAACATCTAACCCTACGTGAATTACCCATATGGCATCCTCAAGGTCCAAAAGTACAAAGAAAAATCAAGAGAGATTCATGGAAGGGGCCTCTAGAGAAGTAAACAAGGGTGCGTCGTGAATTGGGAAGAGACCTATTGTCCAACTTTCTATAACAAATAGGTTAATTGAAAGTGCTGGTGAAATTGGAGACTTGGCCCAACCTCAGAGTGGATGGAAATTGTTCTTATATGCTTTTAATAGGAGACTTTCTAAGAAGATGGCATGTTACCTATGGGGGTTCGACCTTGGAAAGATGGTAGTACCTAATGTATTTATGGAGGTGGATGTAATGATGGAGTTATCCAAACATTATGATCCTACATACAGAAGAATCAAGAGTAAAAATGGAAATGTAGTCCTTGAGCTGACAAGGGATAAGATTGTGGAGATATTTTTGTTGAATCCCAATTACATTGTAAACATCAAACCTATAGATCTATATGGGGAATATGAGCATAACAGATTTGCATACAAAAATAGGTTGCTTGTTTGGCATAGAAATAGCAAGGAGAGATTTCTCCCTAAAGATATTGACCCCTTTGAATGTGAAGAATTTTTAGATTACTTTAAGAAGACATATTATTGCCTAAATTAGGTTCTAGCTCAAAATTTTGAGGCAAGGATAGCCACAGACCTATTGATGATGGCAGTGGATACACAGGTTCATAATCGGAACACTGGTTTTGATTATGTTTCCTTTGTTATAGAACAAATGCATACAAATTTTATCAATCTAAGGAAAGAGGTTCTCCCTCTACATTTCCCACATTATTCTCTATTAATGCATATGCTTTTATTTGAAGGTGATCAGAGATGGAAAAGAAAGATGAAATTGAGATTGAGGGATGATGAGAATAATGTTCTCGCAGTCCAAATGTGGACACATATTTGGGATCAATATTGTCCCAATTCTAATTATTTGACATTGTCAAATGTTATCAATGTTGGATAGGACAACTTAGAGGGGGGGTTAATCAATTGTCACAGATTATAACCTTCAATTCAATTACCAGAACTAACACATAAATTGATTAAATTATTAACCATCAAATGCCAATGCACAAACATAATAACACTGTATTTACATGAAAAATCCAATGAGGGAAAAACCACGGTGAGGATTAACTTACACTATAGAAAATAACAAGATTACAAAAGGCCCACTACGCCCGAAATGAGAACTCACTTCCTAAAAATGGGGCTCAGAACACTGTAAAGAGACTCACTTTCGAGAATAACTATCAGGGTTGGCTTGGGGGCTAAAAGAAAAAGACTTGTTATAGAGAACCAGCAACTGATGCAGCTGAAAAGAGTTCACTTGCAAATACTATCAAATTGCATGAAATGATAGGAGTTCACCACTTCTACTAGCGCACCTCGAAACTCCAGCAGGCCAGAGTTTCCGCACTAATCAACCACACACACATAAACCCGCTACACTTTTAGAATAACATCAATTCGTATATGCTATTTCACTTATCTTCGCCTAGCACCTTTGTCCTTTTTTCCATTTTAATTTTGCTAATTTCATTCCTATATTTACCCTTCTCTCCCAACATTAGAAAAAGGAATACCGAAGCTGGCCATCAGCTTCAAATTCAAATTCGGTCAGGTGCCAAGCATCCCTGGGGTGGAATTAGAATGAGGTGACTGGCTTTACATGCTTAAGATAGGACCCATAATAAGATCAACATTGCTTCATAAACTTGAATATGAAGACAGCATACATGGTTGGGAAAACTAGTGTAAAACACATACAACGATTAAGATCAATACTTCCAAAAACCAAATATATCTTCAATGCAATTAGAACATATTTTCTCTAAACCCACAAGTCAAAAAACTTCAACAAAGAGAAATTCAGACCAACAACATTTCTCCTAGACCTTAGCCAATACATAGAAAAACATAGTTCACAACTAGTAAACACAGCAAAAAATCTTCTGAAAGAACCAATGGCTAGAATCCAAAATTGGCGGCAGCTTCAACAACCATGACTAACATATCTGAACCGCACAACCATAGGGACAAGTACTGAATCATCATCCTAAACACCTGTAAACTTCCTTTAATACAATTTTCTCAATATCCTCAACATATATAGCCAACAACAACTAGTAGATGACCAGCTTCGACCAGGTTAAGCATGTATTAGCAGCAGATTACTTTTTCCCATTCTTGCTAAAATCCCCGGTAATTCAGTTGCAAAACATATTGTGAAAAACCATCAAAGACCCCACCATACTAAGTTCTAAAAATAAAAGCACCAAGATTTTTGCTTCTCCTGTAAGATCATCTTATTTTCTTACTGGTTTCTCTTATCGGCTTTCTCCCCTTTTTAGATGCTTTCTCTCCCCCTTTTACATCAATGGAAAAGGTGAAAGATATTTTCATTGAATCTTCCTTTTACATGAAAAACAAAATACTCATAGTGACAACACTTGAAACTACGTACTCCCCTTGAGAGGTAGCCAACAAAAAATCATTCCAAAAATATAAAACCCAGCGAGATCCACCCGGTGCATTCTCCGAGGTATCTTATTTTTATCGAAAGGAGGGAAATAACCCTTTCTGCCAGAAGATACTCGAATTATATCGGAAAGATACAAACGTGAATCACCACCAAACTGATGCAAAGGCGAGTCGCTGCTTACTCAACCAGCGCACCAACCTACCATCCAGAAAATTACCGCCCAACTCTTTTTGTCATCTATACTTTGACCCAATGTACTGTATAAAGGCCCGTTAAGTTAGTATCTTTTGCCAATGCCATAATCCAGCAATCCAGTACCGTGCAAAAATATAGAACCTTCTTTTCGCTAACGATGTGCAATGGCCATGCTCCTTTGTAGCCTATCTTCTTGAAATTTAGCTACAAGACAAATGCATGCATAATATCTAGTCTAGTAGCAGTCAAATATAGTATTCCACCAATCATGGATCTATAGTTACTCTAATATGCCTTAGGTGAATCATCTTCTTTACCCAGCTTGCAACTAATCACCATAGAAGTACTTACTGGTTTGGATCCATCCATCCAAAACTTCTTCAACATCTCTCTCACATACTTAGACTATGAAATGAAAATTCCTTTGTCTATTTGATTAATCTATAGCCCAAGAAATAAATTCATCTCCCCAAACATAGAAATTTCAAATTCTTTTTGCATTTCCTCCACAAACAACTTGCACATTTTTTCATTTCCTCCAAAGATAATGTCATCAACGTACACAACTACAATCAAGATTTTGACATTTTTAGTCTTGAAGTACAAATTACTATCTGCCATACCTTTGTTAATTCCTTTCTAAGTCAAACACTTATCTAACATTGCATACCAGGCTCTAGGAGCTTGCTTCAATCCATATAAAGCTTTCTTCAATCTACACACCATATCCGGTTGTTTTGTTAACTGAAATCCTTCTGGTTTTTCCATGTAGACCTCTTCTTCTAGCTCATTATTCAAAAATTCTAACTTGACATCCATCTGGTAAACTTTGAAATCTTTATAAGCAACTAATTCCAAGAACATCCTTATAGCTTCCATTCTTGCTACCAGAGAAAAGGTCTCATGAAAATCTATGCCTTCTACTTCTGAGTACCTTTTACACACAAGCCTTGCTTTGTTTCTAACAACTTTCCCATTCTCATTTAACTTATTTCTGGATACCCATTTCGATCCATTGATATTTTTATTTGCTAGTCTTGGGAAAAATTCCCAATTTTGATTCTTCTCAATCTACAAAATTTCTTTCATTGCTTCCTTCCAATGTTCATCCTTACAGGCTTCACTTATTGACTTCAGCTCAATCTTAGAGAATAAGCACAAATTTACTTTAGCAGCAACTTTTCTTTAGGGTTAACACACCTTTTGTCTTGTCTCCAATAATCAGACTTTCTGAATGATTCCTCTATACATATTTTAGTGTCCTATGGGACATCACGAGAGCATCCTTTTCTATTTCATTCTATTCATCTTTCTTTTTCTACTCATCTTTATCCTATTCTTCCATAATTTCTTCTATTCTTGCATAGTCATGTTCTTCAGACACATATCCATTAATATCAATATAATTCTTCACTATTTCATCTTGAAATATTTAACTATAGGAATTCTCTTGTACCACAACTAATAAGGAGTTTTTGTATTGTTTTCTCTTTCCTGAACTTGATTGAATACATATACAGTAGTGTGAATAGCTTATTTCTGATAAACTTCTAGTAATCTAGCTTTAGTGATCATTGACCTAGTAGCTTCTTGAACTATTCTATTTTTCCTTTCAACAACTCCATTCTGCTGAGGAGTTCTCGGAGCAGATAATTGTCTCTTTATTCCATATACTTCACAAAACATATTGAACTCATGGAAGGTGAATTCTCCACCTCTATCAGATCTCAAGCATTTTATCTTCATATTCACTTCATTTTCAAACATAGCATTGAATGCCTTCAATCTATCTAATGCATCTGATTTCTTTCTTAAAAATGTATCCCATGTATATCTAGAATAATCATCAATTAAAAGCATAAAGAACCTTTCACCAAGTAGACTTCGTACTCTCATAGGACCAAAAAGATCTAATTGAACCAAATCTAATAATCCAGTAGTAGATTGTTCTCTTGCTCTGTAATGATTTCTTGTGTACTTTACAAACTAAAAATTCATACAGATAACATTTATAGGCTTTGTAATTCTTGGTAGATATCTCATGACCTAAACAACACTAATCCTTTCCAATTTATCAAAATTCATGTGACACATTCTCCTGTGTCATAACCAACTGTCATTTATCTTAGTCATAAAGCATTATCCATCAACACACTTAAGTTGATAAATATTCCCTTTAGATTTATTTCCTGTAGCAATCAATGTTTTGGATCCTTTTCGGATCTCACATTTCTTATCCTTAAACATAAGATCATATCCTTTTCTACACATCTAACCAATGCTCAAAATATTATGCCTTAAACCCTTAACATAGTAAAAATCGTTAGTATGATGCTTGACACCAAAACTTACTAAACCGATCCCACAAATTTTAGCATCAATATCATCTCCAAACATAACCAGACCTCCATCATATTTCTCAAGTTTCAAAAACTTACTTTTATCACTAGTCATGTGATGTGAGAAACCACTATCAACTACCCATAATTTATTTTCTTGTTTAGAATGCATGGCAGAGATAACTGTACCTTCATTTTCTCCTTCTCTTTATTCAAAGGACTTTGTCTATTTTTCTGAATTAGTAGAAGTAGGTTCATTTGTAATCTATAGGAACAAGCATTTGTTCTCATCTGAATCTTCATATTTCAAATCTTCATCTAAAATACTAGCATTCTCATTAACATAGTAAGCTCTATTAATTTTTTTCCTTTCTTTTCTTTCTCATATCTTTGTTTATTCCTTTTAGCTCTTTTCAGACACTTTGCAGCATAGTGACCAGTTTCTCGACAACTAAAGCATTTAAAGGGAAATTTACCTTCATACTTACTAGAGCCTTTTCTCATCCTTCTTACAAAGTTAGATTCAATTTCATTAAATTTTTCTTCATCTGTATCTTCAATTTTTGTAGCCTTAAAAGTAGTCTTTGTTTTTCCTCCACTTCTTAGATTCAACTTCCTCATCTCATAAGATGTCAAGAATCCTAGTAGTAGATCTTTAGTATGAGTCTTATAATCTATAGTCTACTCAATAACACTCACCTTTTCACTATGAACATTAGGAAGAGTTTTGAGAATTTTCATTACAATCCTAGTTTCATCTTTAGTAGCGCCAAGAGATTGCATTCCAACCACTACCTCATCCAATCTCTATACATAAACTTTAACATTTTCATATTCAAACATATGTATAAGATCAAATTGTGTTTCCAAATTCTATATTTTTTCCTCTTTTACCCTTTCATCACCATCGTGTGCTCTTTGTAAAGCATCCTAGACTTCCTTAACTTTCTTAAAGTTTTGAACCTTAATTAACTCAGAATGTACCAACCTGTTCTTCAAGATGAACTTTTCCTTATTACTCACTTCATGTGCTCTGATTTCTTTAGGTGTACTCAAACCATTAGCAGAAGGAGTGGAGGGATTCTTATAATCTTTCTCTACATCATATCTACAATACTCTAGATATTTTTCCATCAATACTTTCTAGATACCATAATTAGTTCCATCAAACCTTAGATAATCAAAGACCATTTTGCTATCCATCCCAAACCTTTCTCAAGTGGTTAAGTTCTTCACCAAGGAACCAAGCTCTGATACCAAATATTGAATAGGACAACTAAGAGGGGGGGTGGATCAGTTGTCACAGATTATAACCTTCAATTCAAGTATCAAAAATAACACATAAATTGATTAAATGATTAACCATCAAATTCCAATGCACAAACACAATAACACCAGATTTACGTGGAAAGCCAAATGAGGGAAAAAATATGGTGAGGATTAACTCACATAATAGAAAATATCAAAAACTGATTACAAAAAGGCTCACTACCTGAAATAAGGCTCACTACCTAAAATGAGGCTCACTGCCTACAATAAGGACTCACTTTCCACAAGGCTACAACCTGGAGATACAAAAGAAGAAAAAGGAGACTTGTTACAAAGAGACAATAATCCCAATGCAGTAGAGGATTCCACCATAACCATTGATCAACTTGCATGAATGATAGAGTTTTAAGCCTTCTACTCACTGCATCCAAAAACTCAGCATTAAGCTTCACACTGTTCAACCACACATATAACTCACACAATTTTAGAATAACATCAAATTCATGTCTGCTCTTTCACTTATCTTCTTTTCTTGTGTACAATTTTCATTGCTATCTCATTCTATATTTATACTATCTCCAACCTTGAAAAAGATACAAAGTTGGCCATCCAACTTCAAATTAAAATTAGGTCGACAACCAACATCCTAGGGTGGAATTAGAATGAGGGTAACCCAAAAACACACTTCATCGGGACCCAAAATAGATCCAATATGCTTCATCAACTTTGAATACATTGCTTAACACATGGATGGAAAAACTAGTGTAAAAAACATAGAATGATTAAGCTCAACACTTCCATAAACTAAAAATATCTTCAATGCAATCAAAACATCTTTTCTCTAAACTTGCAAGTAAAAAAACTTCAACAAAGAGAAATCTAGACTAGAAACATTTCTCTCGAACCTTAGCTAGTACATAAAAAAAAATAGTTCACAATTGGTGAACACAACTCAATTTTCACAAAGAACCAATAGCCAAGAATATGATTATAGCAACCTTCAACAACCTTGACTAACATATCCGATCTGCACAAACATAGGGACAAGTACTAGATGAAAAACCTCAACACTTGAACACTTGTTCTATTCCTTTAATACAATTTTCTCAATATCCTCAACACATACAGTCAACATCAACTACTAGATAACTAGCTAACCAGTTGACATCAATGACAACACTTTCATTCCTTTTGTTTTTGCATTCAAAGTATGATCAAGGCTTATGGAACAAAGGTAGCACCACATTGCTTTCCCCTATACATCTTTGACCATATGGATTTTATGGAGTTAATGTGGCAAATTGATTTTATGGAATCATAATTATTTAGAAAGCCTAGGAAGGGTACTATGGTGAACCCCCAATGTTCTTTTGCTTACTTTGTAGTTACTACCCTGGAGGGGTATGAAAAATTTGGAATCATGGTGAATAACCTCAAGCTACCTATTGATAAGGTTAGGAGTTTTGACCTAGAAGTATTTGTGACTGTGAAGAGAAGGGATAAGAATTTATCAAGGATATATTACTAGTTCCTATACATAGATGATGTGTTGAGAAACCTAGCAAGTAATGAGGTTGTTATATCTAGAAAGGAGTGGATATCCATAATGGACAATGAAGAGAGTATTATGAAGAGGAATTCCTTCCTTGTAAGCCATTATGATGTAATTGAAAATCGTTTTGAAAGATATTTTGCAAAGCTAAGGGATTACTAGAATGGAGATTTGAAGGAAAAGGTTAAGGAGGTTGTTGAGAGAGCACAAGCTCTCTTAAAACAACAACCTCAGGCTATGGATATTCCAGAGTATCCTATAGATGTGTAAGAAGAGGATGTCCAGGTAACTGAGATGGAACAAATGGCTGAACATGTACCTAGTGATGAGGAGGTGGAGAAGAAATTTCCTCCCCCTAATATTCAAGATACTCTTGATTCAGAAGTTCCCCAAGATAGAATTATCTAGTGGAATTATGATGAAAAGAATGATGATGATCCTAGGATCAAGGGTTGCAATTAATTCCTTACAGATGATGAGTTTGTGCAATCTAAGGAATTCAAGGAATTTATTGTTTAGAAAAGAAGCAAGGAAATAAAGGAGAGGCTTGAATAAGAAAAGACTAATGATGATCCTTCTCAACAAGAAGAGTTTGAGAAGGAAGAGGAAGAAAATATTGTGGCTTAGATTGTAGCTATCACTCTTGTTGAAGCTAGGAAAATTGTCTTAGATAGTAGAATGATGTTACTACCAGGGTGCACTATCACCTCAGCTATTACACTTGATGTGATAAGAAGAGATCCTTAGGCTTCTATATCTGAGGAGCAGATTGAAAACAAGGTGTTTAGATCTGGATATAGTATGAAGTTGCATACTCTTGCAATCTAGTCTATGGAACTCAATACTAGAAAGCATGAGGTCACTAGGCCTATTGAAGAGGTCATGGGTTCCTTGGTGGTGAAGAGGTCGACAAATATAAAACTTGTCTAGGAAGCTTAGTTGAATGCTCATGTTGCAATGCTTAGTGTAGACACAAAAAAAATTTCTTAGAAGAAGTATGATTCCTTGGTGAAGGAGTCTAATAAGGCCTAGGATGAAATTAAAAATATGAGAGCCCCTGTTCAGGCTAGCCAATTAGTGAGGAAAATCTCTTTTCCATCCTAATCTTCTTCATACTTTCCTACACAAGACATGGAGACATTGACCCTGAGGATTGATGATTTGAAAAATCAGTTAAAGAAGGAAAAGGGGAATACAAAGAAGGCCAAGCTAGAAATAGTTCAAGCGACAAGTGACATTTTTGAGGATGTATTGAAATATAGAGTTATTAAATTGGTCAATAGAGTTAATGATGTATTAGTAGCCTACAAGACCATCCATGAAGCTAACAATAACTATATATGTAGGTCCAAATGTTTTTTCAAACTGATTGGAACAAATGAAGTACTAGGATAGGAACATTGAAAGAGATTATGTCCAAAATGAAAGAATATCCTGAGGCACCTATTCATATTCCTGAGATATTGTAGGCCATTGATTTGATTAAGGAAATAAAAACCTTCCATGGGAATTTAGGAATACAAATTGAAAATAAATTGAAGATGTTCAGGAACATTGAAGAGCATAGTATGCCTAAAATATTTGATGACAATGGTGATTTTATGGAGTTTTCAAAATGAAATCATGAATTGGGAGAATGGATGCCTCGAGCCAAGGAAAAATTGAATAAAATTGATTACTACATGTTGAATCCTCACAGTGACGACATGGCTAGAGTTGAAATGAGGATAGATGTATTTTTTAGGGAAGCCAAAGCATTAATTGATGCTAGATACACTCAGCATAGTGTAAAAGTGCAAAAATTATTAGATACAAAATGGCGAACTGAGAATGATTACATCATCTAGTTGGAAAAGTATATTGAGTAAGCTTGTAATGGGGATGATAATGAATATGGTGAATAATGGATAGGAGAGAAACAATTAATAGCCCAAAAATATTACATATTAGGATTTTTTAATGCATTGCAAAAGATATTGTTCTCTACTTAACATAAAAAAGGTGGTCTAAATGTTGATGTGGATAAATCAGTTTTGTATCTCTATGTGCTTTTCATGCTTTTAAAAAATTTGTTGACTGGAATATGTACATGGAAAACAATTTTTGATTGCAAGGAAGATATTTGGGAGTTGTAACAAACAAATGATTCCTTTTGAAGATGGGACCGAATCTCCAACAACGAATGAGGATTAATTTTGTCTCATGTATGTTCCCACCACCTAAGAGCTCAAATGTAACTGAAAAGGGAATATATGTTACAGTGGTCCAATAAAATATTGACATGTGTGCTTTTTGGCCCAAAGATTTTTTCTATTTCATTTCTATAAGAAGGAATTCAAGGCTAAAAAGTAGGGGTTCATTGTATTGCAATGGACACAGTGAACTGTAAAAGGAATACAAAACACATTTTAAGTTTTGTCTTAGGTTCTGAGTCTATAGTTACATATGTAATTTTGATAACATGATAACAAATAAAATATAGAATGGTACTAATGTCATGTCATTTTCTCTCCTATGTACTTGTTCTATGAGTTATGAATAATAAAATTAAGGATTGTTTTGTTCATCTTCATTGCTTTCCAGTGGATGAATATTTTCATTCTTTCTTGTTAATTCATGGAATTAGTGTAAATGCATGAGTGAAGTTGTTAACTCATATGAATTATATGCCAGGATATCTATAAGAAGTGGTGGTCGAGAATGTAATGTGGAAGTGTTGTAATGTAGTGTTTATGAAGCTTATATGTTGTTATGTGTAGAATTTTTATCAGGTTCATATGTTAATATTGACTCCATGTTTAGGATAAGGCACTAGTTTAAGAAAAATATTCATAATTTAGTTTCTGGTTCAATTCATCAGTAAATCACCTTTTATTTACAAACCTTTCAATTCAGTTACCATTGTAGTTATGTTGAGTTTCATTATTCTCATGCTCCAAGTGTAGTATATTGCTAAAAGAGTTGCCAACCTTTTCGATACACTATGTTGTTGAGTAGCTATACTAGAATTATCTGTTGTTTACAATGTATTTAAATATTACTCGCATAAATTATTGAGTATACATTGTGGGATCACCCTCCTGGGTTTCACAATTCCCAAAGTGTAGGAGTGAAAGTTTTGTAGCTTTTAATTGTTCATTGGCCAATCCCTTTAGATTGCTAATTATTGGAAATGGAAAAATCCATAGGTAATTATGAAGATCGGCTTGGTTCTTACAAAAACACCAACACATCTTACACATAGTTCCATTTCCTTCAAAAATAATGCCATCCACATACACAAATACTATCAAGATCTTGTCATATTCAATTTTTAAATATAAATTGCTATCTATCATACTTGTACTATTACTATCAAGATCTAACAACTAGAATCCCTCTTATTGTTCCATGCAGACTTCTTCTAATTCACTATTCAAAAATGTGGACTTGACATCCATTTGATAATATTTAAATTCCTTATGAGAAAAAAATGCAAAAAAATTATGATAGCTTCCATTCTAGTCACTGGAGAAAATGTCTTCTAAAAATATACACCTTCCACTTGTGAGTAGCCTTTAGACACAAGCCTTGCCTTGTTTCTTAACCCTTCTCCATTCTCATTCATTTTGTTTCTGAAAACCCACTTGCTTCCAATTATGTTCTTGTTTGTTGGTCTAGGAACTAATTCCCAAGTTTGATTTTTCTTAATTTGCATAAGTTCCTCTTCCCTTGCTTTCATCCAATGTTCATCTTTACATGCCACACTTATCTTCTTAGGCTCAACTTCAGAAAGTAAGAAATAATTTACCTCAACTTCAACAAATTTGCTTCTTTTCAATACACCTTTCCTCTTGTCTCCAATGATCTTGTCTTTAGAATGATTCTTTTGCACATACTTAGTTGTTTTAGGAACCCTTTTTAGAGCATCTTCTTCTTCATTCTGCACTTCTTGTTCTTTAACAACTTCTACCTCTCTGCAATCAGGATCAATCGATACATATCCATCAAATTCAATTGAGTTCTTCAATGCTTCATCAACCTTCAAATTTTTTCTTTCTACAACCTTTCTTAGCCTCTTATTGTAACATCAATAATCTTTTCTTCTAGTAGAGTATCCAAGGAAGATACCTTCATCACATCTTGCATCAAACTTTCCTAGATTTTCGTCATCTCTTCTGATATAACATTTTCTTCAAAATACCTTGAAATACTTGATAGTAGGAATTATTCCACACCATATCTCATAGGGAGTCTTAGTGGTGTTAGCTTTTTCTTGAACTCGGTTGAACACATAAATAGTAGTGTGAATTTCTTCTCTCCAGTAAACTTCCAATAGACCTTAATCTATTATCATTGATCTAGCAACTTCTTGAATTGTCTTGTTGCCTCTTTCAATAACTCCATTTTGATGAGGAGTTATAGGGGTAGAAAATTGTCTTCTTATTCCATGGGTTTTACAAAACATGTTAAACTCATTGGAGGTGAATTCACCACCTTTTTCAAAGCTCAAACATTTTTTTTCAGACTTATCTTATTCTCCACCATTTCCTTAAATGCCTTGAATTTGTCTAATGCATCAAATTCCTCTCTAAGGAAAGTAACCCACGTCATTCTAGAGTAATCATAAATCAAAATCATAAAATAAATATCACCTTGTAGACTTCTCACTCTTGTAGGATTGCAAAGATCTATATGAATCAATTTCAGTAGTCTAGTAGTAGATTGTTCCTTTGACCTAAAGTTGTTTCTAGCTTTCTTTCCAAATTGACAATCCTTGCAGACTACATTAACAAGATTTTTAATTATTTGTAAATCTCTCATAGCTTGTACAACATTGGTTCTCACCATATTATCATAATTCATATGACAATCCTCTGGTTCCATAGCCAACTATCATTAATCTGAGACATAAAGCAATTTCCATCAACACCTTTAAGTTGATAGATATTTCCTTTAGTCCTTTTGCTAGCAACAATCACAGTTTTGTACCCTTTTTCGATTTTACATTTTTCATCCTTGAACACAATATTATATCCCTTTTTACCCATCTATCCAATGCTCAAGAGGTTATGTCTCAAACCCTTAACATAGTAGACACCATTAGTATTATGCTTTCCATCAAAACTAATTGAACTTATCCCATAGATATTAGCACTAGAATCATCTCCAAACTTAACTAAGCCTCCATCATATTTTTCAAGTTTAAAAATCTTACTTTTGTCACCGGTCATGTGATTTGAGTAGCCACTATCACCAACCCAATAGTTCTTTTCTTCATTAGCATGAAGAGTAGAGACCACAATACCTTCAACTTTCTCTAGAGCGCTTTCCTTAACACAAATTTTAGTGTTAGCAGTAGTAGATTCATCTTTTAAAGCCATGAAAAAGTATTCATTATCATCAAAATCTCCATAATCAGACTCACCATCATAAATGCCATCATCTTCATTGACATAATATGATCTTTTGATCATCTTTCCTTTATTTTCTATACCTTCTCTTTGTTTATTTATTTCATCTCTTTTTGGACATCTTGAAGCATAATGACCTATTCCTCCATAGCTAAAACATTTGAATGGTAATTTACGTTGATACTTATTAGAACCCTTTTTCATTCTTACAAAATTCACTTCCACTTCATCAAGATTTTCTTCATCTGGATCTTCCACTTTTTTAGCCTTGAATGTAGTTTCTATCTTTTTTTCATTTTTCAATCCAATATTTTCTCATTTCATAAGTGGTTAGAGTACCAATCAATTGATCTTGATTATAAGTATTATAATCTATAATTTCTTCTATAGTAGATACCTTTTCACTATATATATCAGGGATAGTTATGAGTACCTTCTTCACTATCATGGATTCATCTATTTGTGGACCAAGTCCTCTCATTCCACCTACCAGCTCATCTACTCTTTGCATGTAGGATTTGATGTTCTAATCTTCACCCGTTTGTAGGATCTAAAATTGTACCTCCAGGTTTTACAACTTCTCTTGTTTGAAATTTTAATCTCCTTCATACATCTTTTCCAACTTATCCCAAACATCTTTAACAAACTTCAAATTCATAACTTTAACAACTTCAGACTGTGAAAGACTATTTATAATAATGAAATTTTCCTTATTGTTTATTTTATGCACTTTGATCTCATTAGCAGTACTTGGACCATTAGTTAGAGTAACATAATGGTTCTGAATAGAACTTACAATCTCATATCCATAGTATGCCAGATATCCTTCCATATTTGTCTTCCAAAATGCATAGTTAGTTCCATCGAACCTTGAACACTCAATATTTATTATCTTTTTCACCATCCAAGACCTTCCTTAAGCAGTTAATCTCTTCTCCAAGGAACCTGGCTTTGATACCAATTTTTCAACAAGACAATTGAGAGGGGGTGGTGAATCAGTCGTAGCAATTTTAAACTTCAAAACCCTCAACATAAGTTAGACTTACATGCATTCAAAAAACCTTTACTTTGCTAATATGTTTGATTTTTAAATGCATAAATAAAAAATGAAAGAAGTAAAATCATGCACACAATAACAACAAATTTATGGTTAAGAAACTTCAAGGTTAGTGGCCAACACAATGAGTAAAGGCTCTTAGGCATTTACTCCTACACTTCAGGCTCTATGAGACCTAGGAGGGTGTTCCATATTGTGTTCACATGAGGTATATCCAGTTGGTAACACATTTATACATAGATTGATCCCTATTTATTTTAAATAAATCCACTTCACTGAACATTTGGTAGACCTTTAATCAAATGATTATCTATTCACTAGGAATTAGGGCTATTTCAAACCCATACATTATAATTGAAAATATTTTTAATTGAATGTTTTTCTTATTTTAAATCTATGGTCAGGTATGCCGGTAGCTCATTTTATGCAAGGTTATCTCACAAATAGACCAATGCTTCATCAATTGGGACAATGGAGTGAAATATGTAAGAACCAATAATATATACACTATTTTAATTTAGAAATTGGTGGACTAATTTTATAATACTTTGTAGTATGAAAAATCACAATGCCTAAAACAATAACCTCTTACCAAATCCTATGTAATTCCTTACCAATCTATAACCCTTTTCAAGCATTCAATCAACTCTTTGAGTTAAAGGTAAAATAGAATCATACATTCAATGTAACAACTGGAGATAAATGAGAACACCATTAATATTCTCATTTATGAATTTTAAGAAAGATAAATAGGAGAGTATTTGTTTTTGGACTAAGATTTTTTTTGATATTAGTAGCTTATATAAAACCAATTTAAGTCTATTACATACAAGACTTGTACCCAAGACAATTTACTGCTCCATTCATCCACATTTTCTACAAAATGCCTCTTTTAAACTTAGCTTTTCACCTAGACCATGTTGAGACCTAAAAATATGACCCATGTAATGAGCCCCAAAATCCCTTTTATAGAACAAGGGAGAAACAAGCATCAGGCTCAATTACACTTACATTTGATTTCATTTGAAGATCATTTGCACTAGAATTTGAGAAGTTCCTTAGTTAGTTACATGCAATCATTGTGGAAAATGGAAGAGTAAAAGACCAAACTCCACATCCTTTGCATAAAGACATGCTAACTCCCCAAAAGGAAAATTTTGTTGCTAGAGTAGCATCACCTTGTCCTTGTTGACCAAATAAGATTCTCCATTCATGTCCCAAGAAAAACTTTGTATATCTACCAAAAAAAGTATACCTGCCGCCAAAGTTAGGAAGTCTAACATTTCTCCAACATACCAGCCTAAAAAATTTCCACCTCAGTGCTAAAAACAAAAAACCACAAAACATTCCAAAGAGGATTATCCTGACAAGGTGGCTATGGTGTCATCAAAAACAAAAATGGGATAGAAACATCACTCTGAGTCATCAACATCAGAGTATGCACACCCTCGTCTTGTTCATGGTGGAACTAGAGAAACAATCACCACTTCCTCATTAGAGTCATCAAAAGGTACTAGGGAAAGAGGATAATAGTCACACTCCGGATTAGTGTCGCCTCCAATATCTGAAGGGCTATCAAAAACCTCAGTGGGAGAATTATTTTTGCTGAGATAGGCTTGACGATACTTTCACTTCTTCTTTGCCTTCTTTTCATACTCAACCAGCTCTTTGCCATTAAACTTGACTAGTTCTTGTGAAACATTCTAACTTCTTAGGCGATAATTGCTCCTTACACCATATTTCTTTAATTTCTCATGTGCCCTTCTACCATTTGGTGTTTCAAGATCTCCCTTTGTCTAAATCTCATCCTCAAGAGCATTTTCCTTAGTTTCTAGCAAAATCAAGCTCTTGGAACTCCTGATTGGCTTAACAAATTCTCCTGACTTACTCATCTTCTTAAGAAACAAAACAAGAAGACTCAAAAAAACCCTTACCAATTATGCTCTTGAACTAAACTCAATTTTCAATTACTGAATGCAAAATTTGAATGAAAAATATGGCCATTGGTCCTCATTATATCAAGCCATGCAAGTGTGCTAGCCATTAATACTCAAGAAAATCTTATGTGTGCGAGCTAACAACAGTCTTCTTTGATTTTTAAAATCTCAACCATTGATCAATTTTTCAAAACAAATCAACAGATAGTTATCACCAACGTAACCAATCATAATAAATCTCAATTGTGTGCTATTAATTCCTTTTCCTAATCAGAAAAGCACCAAGTAGATATACATCCACTCTATACACATATTTTGACTACATAATTAGCATAAATAAAAACTTGTTGTGCCATGGTTACCCGCTCACCCATGGGAATTAATACACTTGTATTTCTTCATAGCAAAATAGTGGGAAGTTATGTAATGCCCCGTCTTATTAACCTAAGAATGTTGCAAATATGTATAAAGGTGTAATAATTTTTTTTTTTAGTATAATTAATAAGTTAATTAGTTGCATACATTCATTAAGTTACTAGACGTTACACTACTTTGAGTTTCCATAGACGACTTTAGTATTTTGCATTGCATATATTAATTAATAACATAAAGATAAACATTGCATTTCATTTAATACTCCATTCAAGATAATATAAGGTACAAATTTGTTTTATACATTACATTTGATAAAAAATATACAATACTCATCCATTTGATGAGGTAATTCAATAATGATAACAATTACATTTACATCATTCTCCTCATATACAATTGAGGGATGTTTACAAATACAAGATTTACAAATTACAATGAAGATGTACACATAGTTTCCAAGGGCGAGCTCTCCATCCATGAAGCTCTCGATGCCATGATCAAACTGGGGACCCAACGGAGTAAGGTACACGTTCCACCCAACCATGTGGTACCCGTAGGTCCACCCCCCATGCTAGGAGATAGTAATATGGTTACCTAGACATAACCTACTAACCCTAGACACTAGTACAAAACTGACTGATGGTTTACATTGCTTCCAGATTTAGACAATTGAATGTATTACATACACAAGGTTAACTGTTACTTTAGGTGGAGTGTCATCACAACATTGCAAAGGTTACCCTGGTGTTTCTTCCTAGGTTCCGGCCCCCAATCCTTGGGTTACCCTGGTAACCTCTTACGAAACTCGGCCCCTATTGCATACTGTTGCGGAATCGAATGTCTCTTAAGGAAACAAGACACCGATTTTCCATTCCAGGCCTTCTCATCTTATACTCA
This sequence comes from Sequoia sempervirens, assembly GCA_007258455.2. Lineage (NCBI taxonomy): Eukaryota > Viridiplantae > Streptophyta > Pinopsida > Cupressales > Cupressaceae > Sequoia > Sequoia sempervirens. The sequence continues at coordinate 23,007 of VDFB02259800.1, read as the reverse complement.
AGACTGTAGTAGCTCAAGAGTCAATAAGTGAGGCATAAACATCTTGTTAAGAGTTTTAATCTAACTATTGTGTTATTTAGTTATCACTGACTTATTAACTTTTTGCAAGTTACCCTGACACCACTTTGTGTGTCGGCCCTTACAAAAAGCCACTCCCCTAAACATAACAAAAGTATCTAAGTTCACTATCTAGGGTAGACAAAGTGCACAATTTCAACTTATAATACCAAATATACCACAATGATCATCTCAATACGTTCACAAAATCAGGTGCACTACCCTAACTTGTTCACACACATAAAACCATATTCAAATTTACTCTCTTAAAGAGACTGCAACTGGAAAACTTAAAATCACGTAAAGATAAATCTTTCCCCCCTTTTACCCAATAAAATATAAGACAACTAAAAATGAATACAAGTCTATCATTGGGATATATTAAATCCAATCAAACAATTAAGAGAGAGAAAGCATTTATTTCTAATATTTCCTTTTCTTAACAACAGTTCTCTACACATTAAATAAATATACACATTGAATTCATAATATGCATAACTATGTAAATAAAAGTAAATTTTATTTCTCATTTACCCAAAATATACTTTTCCACATTAATACTTTAATCAAATATTCTCAATAGTAAAATATATACATAATGTATATATATATATATTTATGTAGATATATATATATAAATATATATACACATATACATATATACATACATTTGTACATATATTATATTTATATATATATAGTATATATACACATATATATATAATATATATACAAATATATATAATTTATTAATTAAAATACGAAAACCCTAAATCGGATTTCGAAATTCAATATACAGTGAAACCAAAATTCTGCGTTTAACACAAACACCTACATTTTATACATGCCACAGCTATGTACATAGAGTACACAGCCCGCGGCTGTGAGTATATGTGCAGCCCTCCTCGTATGGGGAGGCGGCTGTGTGGCAGCCGCCGCTGCCTGTGAGGGCAGCGCCGGCTGCCTCCATAGCTGTCACCCCATATGGGGGTGGCTGTGGGGGTAGCCCCGCAGCCCCCTCTACATACATTAAAAAATTTTAACAATAAAAATAAACATTTAGAATTCGCGTGTATTAATTATCGTTTTTTTTTTTTTTTGATATTCAATAACTTTTTTTTTAAGAATATGAAACCTACGACTTCGCCCGTACGGCGATTTCAATAAATTCTAAGGTTTCTTTCACAATCCAATTTATAAATATATATATGATATATATATATATATATGTATAGATATATATATATGTATATATAGTAATATATATATATATCTATACAAATCCACAGGGTTTCATATTGGAGGAATAAAATAATTTCAACAGAGTTTCTGTAGGGGAAATTGGGGAAATACGCACAGTATTTTTCATTCAAATCCTAAATTACCCCAGAGGTTTCAATTTCCTTTTTACAAAGAGTAAGCTACAGAGATTTTCTAAAAACAACAATTCCTCACAAAAGAAGAATACAGTAAACAAATTTCCCGAAAAGTATAGAGATTTCCAATTAATTGGAATTTTCTTTCACAGATATTCTTTTCAATAACACCAAGTTAAAACCACAAGATGAATACCTGATTTCCCAAAGCTTTTGAAAACAATCTGGAGAAGAATTCCTCTGTTGTTGCCTGTAGCCTTCCAAAACTTTTCCCGAAAACAAAGCCCAAATTGGAACTAGAAATATTCCACAATTTTGCAACAAAATTCCAAAAAGCATAAACAGAAGATTTTTTTTTGCAGAGCACCAAAATATTTTTCCGTGAATGATAGCATAACCTCTCTGATTTCCCAGATCCAATTTTACCTCCGTAAATAAATTTCCTCAACAATAATCAATTAATGCACTGGCACACATGTCGAGAAGTGGTTGCAAAATATCTTCTCCACCACTTCTCAGCAATCTTGCCAATTTCAATTGCATGCAATTAAATTCATTTATTTAATTTTTAAAACTCAAATTTCAAATTTACATGCATTTATTTTATTTTATTTTCTAATTTTCAAATACAAAAATAATTTACAATTCAAATGCCATTTCCACAAATAATATTTAATTTCAAATAAAGCTATTCACTCACTTAAATAATTTAATTTAATTTATTTATTTATTTAATTAAATAAGTTTAATCTTTTAATATCAAACCATTTAACCAAATTAGCTAAATAATTAATTAAATAATCAAGCAACTAATTTCTTCATTATTAAAAATTAATTTAAATAACAATAATTTAAAGCACAATAAACCAACATTAAAATTAACCAAATTTACCTTTCAAACAATTTATCCAAACAGAAAATGACAAGACAACCACGACACAAACTAAAATGACAATGTACAGTGACCGGGTTATAGACTAAACTAGGGTGAACCAAACTACTATCTCCCAATCAACGTATCCGTTGAGTCTTGACACGCTCAGACCTGAGTAACCAGGTGGAGTCGGTGTCATGTACCTGCAATCCTGCAACCAAGCAAATAACATGCATATATATATATAAACCATTGAACAGGCACACCGTGCGGAGAAAATCACGGATATCACAGGGCACTCGCAAGCGAGTGATGCGATTCCGTTCTCCACACCAATACATGTCACATCAGACTGACGAATTAAAATAATAGTTAGTCCATCATAAACATGTACATATCATTAATCAACTGAAAGTAAACATCTACGCTATCTCCAAGCATATCAGAAATCAGCAATCACCATACAATGTATCATTATGTCACAGAATAAATCCACTATCGCTCAAAACCAGTGATCAAAATATCCAAAAAAATATCATAGTCTAACTATGTGAAAACATAATAGCAGAAAGCATAAGCATAAACGGGGTTACTACAAGTTATGTACATTCAATCTTAGAAAATCAGCCTGTACCCTTCCTTGCTTTATTTTCACCTTCCCACATGTACCAATAACTGTCAAAATTGACGACTGAGATCCCAAACATGTGCTTTAAAGAATAATCTTGAAAATGGCACCAATTTTATCACAGTGCTATCTCAACTAAAATTAGCATAATTCCAACTCCACTAAAGTCCATCAAAGCCTTCAGAATGTCCACGTGGCACTTGCCCATTGGAAAACATGGGATACAAGTGGGCCCCTAACGCGATGGCAGGGAGCGGTCAAGATTGACCCATGTCACCTGCCATTGACCGTTGATCTTCCTTATTTATGAAGCAATTGCCATTTTCAAAGCCTGGTGGGTCCCACAAACAGTGATAGATGTCGCCTTGCCTTCTAGACTATGTGAGTATCTCTCATTAATGCACAAGATAGATAGGCACACGGGGAATGGTCCAGATGAAGACATGTGTTGTGCTTTCTATCATTGATCTTTCTCTGAAGCTATGTTCACTAGCCTTTTGGAAACACTGGTCCCATCTTCAGACATAACACATGGCCATCGTCTGCTAGCCCATGTGTTTTAAAATATTATGAAATGAACCAATGTGGGTGCACCGAGGAGTGGTCATGATGTGGCCACGTTACCTAATAAATACCGTTTATCTTCTTCTAATGGCACCAACTATCTTTACAAAAGAGATCGGGCCCACCAATGCACTAGACATGTGGTTGAAGCTCGACAACCCATGTGATTAAAATAATAAGAAATAAATATAGGTGTATGGGGAATGTTGGTGATCAACCCTTCATGATTGAGCAACCAACATGAAAACCTAATTATCCACATGTTGCAATGGTTAATTTAAAAAGGGGGCCACCTCTAAGCCAATGGGAACTTGACCCATAAGAACAAAGGCTATAGATTTAAGTCGTTAAAATCAAGCCTAACCATAGGAAAATTTGACACTGTAAAGGAGTAAGGTAATCAAAAAATCTAAACTCAAGGGGCTAGTGAACATAACGACTTCAATGGCATAAGAGGCAACTTGAATGGCCAGATACTGAGAACATGAGGTAAATACAAAATTAGAATGGCCAAAGGTTTTTGGATTCATAGTGAAATTGTGAGGGATTTAGGCAACACAAACCCTAAAACAGTGATAAGGAACATAACCCCAAGCTAAAAAGAGGGTCCTAGCCAAGTATTTGCAAGATAAAAATGGAATTTAGAGAATTTTTTAGGGGTTCCATTAGTGGCTCCTATTGGGGACACATGCCTCTCGCAAGAATGGTGAGATTCCAAATCTCTGGGAGAGTAGACCAGGTGCTAGAACATTGGGTGACATAGTCTTAATCAAATTCTAAACCATATTTGATGGCCCCAGGCCACCAAATGAAAAGAAGAACCCATGCTTTCCTCTATTAAAAACCAATGTTTTGAAAGAATTGATCTCCCTCAACCCACATTTACCTATTCCACACCACTGCAACAAGTACAACCCTCTTTTTTCAAGAAGAAATATGTGGTTACCCTTAAAAATTACCTATTTACAAACATTTCATTAACATCTCTCACAAATTTTCTGAGCATACAATTGATAATGTAGTCTCTGTCATCCTGCATTGTATAACCAGGCATAAACTGGAAATTTCCATCATCACATGACACACTTGTGTAATATTTACCACATGAAACATGCTCATACTAAAAATGAGATTCCTTGTTATTCATCTCATTTTCATACTCAATCAAAATACCACACTGCTGAACTAGAAACTAAAAATGTTCATACTCTTCCAAGTAACCAACATCAATTAAAAATTTATCTACAACATCTGTATCAAATGTAAAACATTCATGTGTAATGTCTTCTAAGAGCTCATCAATGTGTTGCTTTGTTTGCTTAAGGCCACATTCTAACCTTGTATCAAATGCATCATCAAAGTTCTCAACAAAGAGTGGATTATCTCTGCACCAATAAGGATCATCATTTCTTATTTCTGGTGAAGATGGAGGCTCATCAAACAAGGAATTTTATATTACATTCATTGTAGTTATAAGAGCCTCGACCTCTTTAACATGAAGATCTAAATCTTCCATATCATCATCATCATTATCACTAGAAGAAAATACAAATAGATTTTCAACTTCATTCACATCATCTACAATTAACATTTCTAACTCACACTCTAAAAATTCTTCACAGGAATAATGTTGTTCCTTCTCAAACAAACATTTATTTTCATTATTATCATCATATTTCTCATTTGTAGCAAAAATTGCAACATGAATATTAGAGGAGGGATCATGCTCAATGCCATCATCATTATTATTACAACAAGGGGACTTATCAACACTAAAACTATGTTTAGAATCTTCAAATTGATTACACAATGTTAGGTCTTCCATAGGACTGTAGGTACTTGGATCTTTAAAATAATTGAAACCAAACATTTCATTTTCTTTACTGAAGCATTTTTTTTCAACCTTGGCTCCACTCTCTTCTTCTTTATGTGGTATCTCACTTCCTAACTTATGTGGAGCAACAAAATCATTATCATCACAGGTTGAAAACATGATAGTTTCCTAATGATCATCTCTAATTTTCTCAAATAGAGAAAAGTATTCACACACTTGGTCAAGCTCAACTGGCTTCAACTCCTTTGGTAGAGCACTCAAACCTGGTTCATAAGACTCATAAAACAAACCAATGCATTTTGATTTTTCAGGTATGTGAGATTTAGGAATTGAAGATAGCGTACCCATAAACCTTGCATAAAGATCATATGATGATTCTTCTTCATGTCTTCTTATGCAAGAGAGGGCTTGAACAAAGATTATAGGATCACAATTCATGCAACTTCTTGATTATTTTTTTGGGGCTCTATGTGATCCTTATTATGGAATGATGTGCAAACTGAAACAATAGGGGTGTAGGTGTTTTGACATTCATCTTTAATTTTTGATTTACACCTTTCATCAACATTTGGAGTCTCGGGGCATCCAACACTTATAGACATATAACTCCTTTGCATTACATATTTCTTGTTGTTTTCAATGTTTATGGCTATACCACAAGCTTGATGCAAATTTTTAGGATCCTTGTCTATCAATAGATTGCTCATCTTATTATCAAAAGATCCCAAATAAACAACCAAACTTACTACATCACTTAATCTAAAAACCTGAGGAATATCCCTTAATTTTTTAGCAAATCTTCAATTGTATGCTAGAACTAGCTCATCCTCTTCTTTCTCAATGCTCATAAAATTATTTATTATGGAACTAACATTGATTCTTTGACCAAATTGTTCCATGAACAATGCCTTGAACTCTACCCAAGAATAAATAGAACAAGAAAGCAAATTAGAAAACCAATCCCTTACATCTCCTTTCAAATATTGAACAAATAGTCTCATAATTATATCCTCATGATCTACTTCATAATCATCCATTAAATTGTTGAATTCTTACAAATGCTTATTTGTTTATTCATACTTTGTACCACTGATTTTTGGTAACTTATCTTTGATTTCAGGTGGAACAACATTTGGGTAACCATTAATTCCATTGAAACTAATGGCTCTATATCTTTCAGAGTTAAAACTTCTCTTACAATCTGATTGGAGCTGATTACAAACCATGATTTCACTAGGAAGCATACAAAGATGCATATTGATGAGCTCAAAATATACTCATAATTTGAGTATTATGATGCATTTTTAATATCTCTACTCTTATTGCTAATGGATGTTTTAACTCTTTGATTAAATACTTTTTATCTAAAAGGGGGTAGTATCATGTAGCAATACATTCCAATATTCCTACAACTTAAATGTGTCTTATTAATTACCCTATTTGACCTCCCGAATGACTGATATAATGCATGTGGTTTTTGAATAATGAAATAGATTTAATATGTGATTAATGAATGTATCATGTTGTTTTCCACGCGAGCTTTCTTTCACCTTTGTCTCCTTGTGCATCGCAGGTTGTTGAAGGGAGCATGAATGAGTCAAGTGCAACAGATCTTGGCCCTACAGTAAAGTCCATTTCCTACACGACGTCAACGAAGTTGTTCCAGCGAAGACTCTCTGACCAGGTCATTGGGAAGAAACCTAAATGATCATTAATCTGGGAAGAGTGGAATGCTAAATTCTCTCTAGATCGTGTTGAACAGATATGCTTTGATTTATGAGAAGTCTGTTCCTCGGTTTCAGGATACATTTATGTCCATGTCTTTCTCTATTAAGTTAGCTAGTTGCTTTTCTGGTTTAAATAAGTGTTCCTCCTATGCGAGTGAGCAAGCATAGCATGTAAAAGTTAGGATGATAATAAGAAGCAGAATATGTAAGACTTAGTATTATAATGAGAAATAGTGTTTTGTGTTAGTTTTCATATGAGCAGAACAATGTATATCATTCCGAGTTTATGAATAAAAGCTGATGAACTTTTGAGTTCAATTCTTGTATAACTAGTTGATGCTTGCTAAGGGGGCCCACTTAGTAAGTATATGTAGTTAGTTAGTTAGTTGTTTATTTCCTATTGATCATAAGTTATATTTCATTCTAGAAAGTTTCAGTGTAAACTCAGTCTTATATTGTTCCTGTAGCATCAAGAATCCATCCCTATGTTTGTTCCTGCAGCATAAGGCCAGTTCATAGTTTTTCTCTTAGTAATAGTCGTCATGATTTCTGCTTTGATTAAGTTTAGAAGGCTTTGCATTACGTTCCTATAGCATAAGTAGAATTCCTTTCATGCATTTATTTTTGGTAAATCGTGACTGAAACTGGTTCTTAGTGCATATACAGTGCCACTCCATTTCAAGTATACATTCCCTGGTCTGACAATGTAAATGAATGACCATAAGAAGATGTTAGTTTCCTATTGGAATGTCCAATTCCCAGGTTAGGATTTTCCATGACTTTTATATCCTTTTGTGGATGCGACCACATATATTGATGATATACTTTCTTGCACCTTTATAAACTATTTTTTTATCAACTTTTCATTTTCACAAGGTAATTCAAAATTCATTTACCACATAATCTTAAGTTTTTATAAATGAAAATTTCTACCTCAATTTACTCAAGACTTTCTTAATGGGAAAAGTTTAAATACACTTCTTCACCATAATACAGAAACTTCAAATTACACCATGGAAGTATGTAAAACTACCACTACCATTTCCCTTTCTTAGTGCTTAATTCACTCAATAGGGAATCAAAATTCTTTCAAACTTTAAGACTTCTCATAAACTACTTTCAAACATAATAATAATTTCTTTAAATTTTATGAGAATACCTGGAAACTTGGAGCAGCTGCTAACCTTTCATCTTGACTAATTTTTTTCTAGATCTAGAACTCTCTTCACATTTTCAGCAGATTCTTTTCACAGGGTTTCCCTCCCTTCACAGAGGATTGAAATTAAAGAATTATGAAGCTCCTCTAAAGGTAAATTTTCTTCTAGGTTTTCTCCCATGGCAAAGTCACACAAATTCTTTTAAAATTTTGCTACAACAAACTCACTTCTAGGTTTGAAAAATTCTCATCTTCTGAACCAGATGTTCAAATTCACTAAATTATTGACTCTTAAGCCTAGATGATTTTCTATTAGAATTTTATCAAGTCCTCCCCAGTGGATTCACCATTTTTGTTGGTTCTTTTTCTAGTAGAACCTTGAATTTCTCTAAAGCATAGCCAACCCTTATGGTTAAGAAACTTCAGGTTAGTGGTCAACACAATGAGTAAAGGTTCTTAGGCCTTTACTTCTACACTTCAAGCTCTGTGAGACATAGGAAGGTGTTCCATATTGTGTTCACGTGAGGTATATCTAGTTGGTAACACATTTATAGACAGATTGATACCAATTTATTGCAAATAAATGCACTTCACTGAAGATTTGGAAGACCTTTAAGCAAATGATTATCTATTCACTAGGAATTAGGGGTATTTCAAACCCCTACATTATAATTGAAAATATTTTTAATTGAATGTTGTTCTTATTTTAAATCTATGGTCAGGTATGGCAGTTTCTCATTTTATGCAAGGTTATCTAACAAATAGACTAGTGCTTCATCAATTGGGACAATGGAGTCAAATATGCAAGAACCAATAATATATAAACTATTTTAATTTAGAAATTGGTGGATTATTTTCATAATAATTTGCAGTATGAAAAATCACAATGCCCAAAACAATAACTTCTTACTAAATCCTATGCAATTCCTTACAAATCTCTAACCCTTTTCAAGCATTTAATCAACTCTTTCAGCTAAAGCTAAAACAAAATCATACATTCAATGGAACATCTGAAGATAAATGAGAACACCATTAATATTTTCATTTATGAATTGTAATAAAGATACATAGGAGAGTATTTGTTTCTAGACTAAGATTTGTTTCGATATCAATAGCTTATATAAAACCAATTTAAGAATATTGCATACAAGACTCATACCCAAGACAATTTCCTCCATTTATCCATATTTTCTATACTATGCCTCTTTTGAACTTAGCTTTTCACCTAGACCATGTTGAGACCTAAAAATCCAACCCATTTAATGAGACCTAAGATCCCTTTTATAAAAAAAGGGAGCAACAAGCATTAGGCTCAATTACACTTATGTTTTATTTCATTTGAAGATCATTTGCACCAAAATTTGAGATGTTCCTAAGTTAGTTACATGCAATCATTGCAGAAAATGGAAGAGTAAAAAACCAAACTCCACATCCTTTGAATGAAGACATGCCAGCTCCCCAAAAGGAAAAGTTTGTTGCTGGAGTAGCATCACCTTGTATTTATTGACCAAAGAAGATTCACCATTCACATCCTGAGCAAAAATTTGTATATCTGCCAGAAAAAGCATACCCATAGCCAAATTTTGGAAGTCTAGCACTTCTCCAACACACCGGCCTAAAAAATTTCCACATTAGCACTAAAAACAAAAAATGACAAACATTCTAAAGAGGATGATCCTAACAATGTGGCTATGTTGTCATCAAAAATAAAAATGGGACAGAAACATCACTTTGAGTCATCAACACTAGAGTATGCTCACCCTCGTCTTGTTCATGGTGGAATTGGAGGAACCATCACCACTTCCTCATCAGAGTCTTCAAAAGGTACCAGGGTAAGGAGATAATAGTTGCACTCCGGATCAGTGTCACCTCCACTATCTGAAGGGCTATCAAAAACCTCAATGGGAGAAATTTTTTTCCCCAGATAGGCCTTACAGTACTTCCATTTCTTATTTTCCTTCCTTTCATACTCAACCAGCTCTTTCTTGTTAAACTTTGCCAGTTCTTTTTAAATGGTCTAGCTTCTCAAGCGATAATTATTCTCTTATTAATAGTCATCATGATTTATGCTTTGATTAAGTTTAGAAGGCTTTGCATTACGTTCCTGTAGCATAAGTAGAATTCCTTTCACGCATTTATTTCTTGTAAATCATGACTGAAATTGGTTCATAGTGCACATACAGTGTAACTCCATTTCAAGTATACATTCCCTGGTTTGACAATGTAAATGAATGACCATAAGAAGATGTTAGTCGCCTGCTGGAATGTCCAATTCCCAGGTTAAGATTTTTTGTGACTTTTATATCCTTTTGTGGATGCAACCATTTTTGGTGCTATTTCTGGGGATGGTGTCAAGCTAAGAACCTTTCATAGTCATTGTTACTAGTAGTTTAGTCTATTATTCAAGCATTTTCAAAATTTCTTCAAGTTACGGTTCATTTATTGCATGCATAGAAGAAGAGATGCTCTGGGAAGATTCGTCCCTAGCCTTCCATTCATTGATCACAATCCTGAACTAGCCTATAATCTATTTGAGGAAGGAGGATACCAAGATATCAATCCATTTGTTGAAAACCTACTTGTTGAATTACCATTTGACCCAGTTGACGAAGAACCTGAAGAAAATCCATTTGCTTTGATAGTCCATCCAACAAATATGGCACGTAATCCACCTAATCAACCTCCTACTTTTGAATTCCCCATCATTGCTTAGCAAGATAATGATAACCTTAAAAATATTCCTTCTTCATTACTTCCCAAGTTCTATGGACTAGTTACAGAGGACCCAAAATCTTTCTTGTTTGAGTTTGATATCCTCTGTCATAGCTATGATTACACTTCAGATGCTCACAGGATGAAGTTGTTTCCTGCTACTTTGAAAGGAGCCCTTAGATGGTTTATGAGTTTGGGAATGGGTGTTGTTGATAGTTAGGCAGCCATGCAAACCAAATTTCTTGAGAAATACAAGAAATATTGTAAGAGTGGTAGTAAGGGTGATGATATATTCAAAATTCAACAAAAGGAGGATGATAGCCTGTAAGACTATATCTCAAGATTCTTGTTTTCCCTGAAAAAGAATTCAGACCATACTCTCAATGAAGAATCTTAGAAACTACTTTTTCTAAGGGGAATCAGTGATACCTGTATAGATGCCCTGGACCTGATGGGAGGAGGAGATATAACCCAAGTATCTTGGGATGATATCAAGAAAATATGTCTCATCTACTCTCGAGCAATTGTAAGAAGGGTAGAGGTCATCAAGCCACATTGGGAAAGTCTTCTATTAATGGAGTTTCACGAATGGAGATCACCAATTTATTTTCCGACTTCAAGCAAGATATCATAAACAATATGGCTACACAGTTGGATACTATGCAAGCTCGAAAGAAACATGAGGAAGCTGAAGCAATCTTGGCTAAGTTCTGTCCACATTGCAGACAAAAGAAATGTGACTACAGATGTAAGATGGTGGCTAACCTGGAGGCTAAGCAATTACCTACTGATTTTAATGTAGTGGAGGGTGATGATGACCAAGTTTTCTTCATTGCACAAAGGCAACCATGGGCTCAAAGACAAGGTATGCCTTAAGATCCTTTGACTTTTGGTAATCCTTATTCTAATTACAATTACCAATGGCAACCTACATATGGCCCATCACCACCTTGGAATACTTCTCAACCACACTGGCCTAACTATTAGAGTCCTTAATGGAAATCTCCTCAAGGAGGTTGGTAGCAGCCACAAGGACAATGGACTTCACCCCAAGGTAACTGGCAGCAAAATTCTCAATGGAGAGGTTCTCAGCAATGGAAGAACCAATCTCCTGGATCTCTACAATTTCAGCAGCCACAACCTCAGGCCCTCATGCCACCTCCTGAAGCACCTGTAGCAAATACTGAACCTCCAAAACAAACACCTATGCCTGCTCAACCATTTCCAAATCCTAATAATAAGCAACAATTACAACAACCTATGTATTTTGTAGAAGCCAATCAATATCTAGCTTATGCCCTGAATATTCATGATATCCATCTTAGGTCTGGAACCACTCTCCCTGCTCCACAACTGCCTGTCATTATAGAGATTCCAGATTCTACCTCTGAACAACCTACTGATCCTGTAGAACATATACCTGTATTTGATACTATCCCTAAGGAACCTGTCTTGCAGCATCAGGACAAACCGCATTTTCCTCAGAGATTGCAAATTACTACATCCAAGTCTATGGAAGAGCTTACCTTTGATATTTTGGATCAGCTAAAGAATGTACACATTTAAATTCCCCTTTTTCAAGCCATTAAAGATGTCCTAATTTATGGAAAAGTCATTAAGGAGGCATGTTTAAAGAAACTGGGAAGAAAGAAAAAGGATCCCCAAATTATCCATGTTCTAGGACAGTTGGCAGATATTATGTTAGGGAAGGTAGTTATTCCAAAATATACTGACCTTGGGAGTCCTATGGTACAAATAAATATTAATAGCCAGATAGTAAAGAATGTTTTGATAGACCTTGGTGTAGCCATCAATGTAATGACCAAGCATACTATGGAGTATTTGAATATCTTAAACATTCGGTCTACACCTACTGTCCTGCAGCTTGTTGATAGTTCTATAGTAAAACCTGATGGAGTGGTAGAAGATATTATTGTCATCCTTAAGTCTTTGGAATACCTAGAAAACTTCACCATATTGTCCACTAAGGAAACTTTGGGAGGATATCCTATTATCCTAGGTAGACCATGGTTAGCTACAGCTGATGCTTTTATAGGATGTTGTTCAGGAGACATGACAATTTCTGATGGTCAGTCAAGAAAGAAATTGGCTTTATATCCACCTGCCCAACCTCAGCCAGACTTATCTCAACCAATTTGGCCAGATTTAGGAGAGGAAACTGAAGAAGTTGATTCATTGGCTCACCTAATGATGCTGCAAACTAATCCGTTTTTACAACTTTAGAGTGAGGATGACCTGCTTTTACACATTTTGCAGTCCAACTCTAATTTGAGTAGCCCGTCTGTTCCAGATAGTTGTCATCAGCAGTGTTTCCTGCAACAACTAAATTCTGAGAGTCTGCCACCTGAATCTCTTTCATTTTATCATAACTTTCTTCCATATGAAACATAGACACCACCTTTATCAGCAGCCTCCATGAATGATCTTATCAAGCAAGTCGAAGTGTCTCTAGGCTACTGTCTAAACATCAATAATAAGCTACCTCAATCTCAACAAGCTGCCCTAGTCACAATGCTACAAGATCAAAATAGAGCTTTTGCATGGGACTATGGGGATATGAAAGGAATATATCCTCAGGTTTGTACTCATAGGATCTATATTAAGGAAGATTGTTTACTTGTTAGACAGCCTCAAAGAAGGACAAACCCAACACTTAGGGAAATAGTTAAAACAAAACTCCAAAAATTGTTTGATGCTAGTTTTATCTACCCCATTTCAGATAGTCAGTGGGTATCTCCATTGGTGATTGTCCCTAAAAGATGAGGAAAATGGAGAGTTTGTGTAGACTACAGTGAGCTGAACACAACTAAAAAGGATCACTTTCCATTGACATTTGTTGACCAAGTGCTAGACTCATTATCTGGTAAAAAGTATTTCTCTTTTTTGGATGGATATAGTGGGTATAATCAAATTAGAATTGCCCCTAAGGATCAAGACAAAACAACTTTTACCAGTCCATGGGGTACTTTTTCCTACTCTGTCTTACCTTTTGTACTATGTAATGTACCTGCAACATTTCAAAGGGAAATGATCAGTATTTTTGTTGACATTTCTCATGATTCTCTAGAAATCTACATGGATGACTTCACTACTTATGGAGTTACTTATGAAGAAGCATTAGCCAACTTGGAAAAAGTGTTGAAAAGATGTCAGGAGCAAAATTTGTCTTTAAATAGTGATAAATTTTTTTATGCTGATGCAAGAGGGAATTGTTTTAGGCCATCATATCTCTCAAGCAGGAGTTCAAGTTGATCCTGCAAAAATTGAAGTTATTCTAACTTTTCCAACACCTATAAAACAAAAGGATGTTAGAAGCTTCCTAGGACATGTTGGATATTATAGAAGATTTATCAAAGATTTCAACAAAATAACCAGTCCATTATATGCCTTATTGACTAAGGATTCTAAATTTAACTAGACTGGGGCCTGTGACAAATCTTTCCTACAACTTAAGAACCTACTTACTCAGGCACCTGTTCTTCAAGGACCAAAGTGGAGTTTTCCATTTCATATACACACAGATGCTTCTGATTATGCCATAGGGGCAGTTTTAGGATAGAAAGAGAATTCCATTGAGCATGCCATATATTTCATTAGCAAGAACCTTCAAGGCCCTGAATTAAACTATACTGTCACAGAGAAAGAATTGCTAGCAGTTGTGTATGCCCTGAATAAATTTCAACATTATGTCACTAGTTACCAAATATTTGTTCATACAGATCATGCAGTAATAAGGTACCTCATGAATAAGTCTACCATAGCTGGTAGATTAGCAAGATGGCTCCTATTTGGTGCAGGAGCACCCAGGGCCTTCAAGGAGCAATTCAAGAACCAGGAGAGTGCAAGGGTCAGGAGGACCTTCCAAGCAATTCAAAACATTAATTATGACCTTTTGGAGCCTATAATGGCATTTGGGATGAATAAATGTAATGGGAATGTTAAAAGTTCTAAGGTTCCTGATAAGGATCCTAGGTTAAAAATGCAATGTAAAGGGAAAGTCATGTTCTAGGGCTTTGATTAATGATCTAATGCTTTGGGTAGGTCAAATAAACTTGGATATTGAAGATCCAATAGTTTTAAGGTGGTAAATTTTAATAAATTTCAAGATTGTAAAATTCAGATTTTTGAATTTCACTTTGGGCGGGAAAGTAGTTTTTTGAGTTTTAATCACTTTTATGCAACTTAATCAATACCAAACGGTTGGATCAGTTGGGGAAAGGATATACAAAGCCAAAATAATCATTTGTACGGAGGTTGGGCATTTGGAGCAAGTACTGTACGGACTTTTTTTCTGGAAATAGTGAAAAAACACAGTTTTTGGCACTTTTATGGTGTTTTTTTGTTAAATACTTGATCTCTATTGAATCTATGTCCAGTAGGATGCTTTAGGAGTTTGTGTTTACATATTTTAACACCATTGAAGGCTCTGAAAGCAGTGATAATTACTTTCTTTGCATTTTATATTGACTGTCCTAAAAAAGAACACAGATTTTTCACTAATTCTGAGGTTTTTCATGGATGATTGATCCATTTCAAGGTAGAATGCTGCTGTGACCTGTGAAATGGATCATTCCTAACATGTATCATACATATTTAACCAACTAATGTGCAGGAAGGAAGAATATCAGGGTGTACACCAAGTTGTCAAAGGGAAAAGTGCTTGAAGATGAAGGCTAGGGTGTAGCAGCAGAAGATCTGCCTTAATGAGGGGCATGTTTTCAAGTTTGGATCAACTAAATATGTTGTCCTAATGGTGTAGAGTCAATGAGAAAGTTCTGGAAGTGATTGGAAGGTTAGTTTTCAAGAAGCCCTAGTTTTTGAGGCAAGCTGAAGGAGGGGTTTGTGCTGGAGGATGTTATATGTGTCCTAGAGGTCTAAAAACTTGTATTCCTTGGTTTTGAGTCATTTTAGGAGACTACTGAAATTTTCATGGTCAGGGGTTGAGTTTAAAGGGGGGTTGCTTTGTAAAAGTGGGCTAATTAGGCCTAGTTTTTGAGGAGACAGCAGATTTTGGAAGGGTTTGTCTAAAACAAGTGATACCAAGGTTTGGATATGTTGTTTGTAATCACAAACCACACTTGAAACAGTCATTAGATTTGGGGTTCCTTTGGAAAGTTTGAGTGCAAAGTCAAAAAATCACTGCAGGAGGCCTAGTTGGGCTAGTAGCCTAGTTAAGGTGAAAAATTGGTTTTGTGTCTAAGTCAGAGGGTTGGGCTTTGAAATCATTCAAAACAAGTTTGTTTGGGTCTCTTAAGAGTTTTCCTAGGGTTTGGGTCCATAAGGAGGCAAATAAGTCATGAATGCAAAGTTGAGGCTTTATCTTCAAGTTGGTGTCTAGAGGAAAGGTTGTAGATGAACCATTGAAGTTTGATAATTTGGTGAGTTTCTTGCAAAGATCCCTGACCCTCTGCATCAGAGTGGTATCAGAGCAGTGAGTAGGTCCTTTAGGGATTGGAGAAGTAGCAATGGCACCAAAAAACCAATTGGCAAGAGAGTTGGAAGAGTTGAAGGAGATCTTGGAGAGGGAGAGAAGAGAAAGAAGGGAACAAGAAGCAGCAAGAGCAAGAGAGAAAGACAATGGAGAAGAGAGAGAGACACTATGCAGGCAAGGATCAATAACCTTGAGAGGAGTAGGAGGAGAGAAGACCAAGAAGACCAAGAAAACAATGAAGAGGATGAAGAGCATGTGAGGGTAAATCAGGAACAGCAAGCTGATGATACAGAGGACCCTGAGGAAAGGAGGTTAGTGAGGTTATTGAAGGCAGTACAGGGTCATGGAGGGAAGAGTCACATAGACTTACCTATCTATCAAGGGAAGATGGATAGTGAAGAGGTATTGGGATGGCTTGATGCCATGGAAAACTACTTTGAATTTGAGGAGATGGATGAAGAAAGGAAAGTCAAGTTTGCTAAAACCAAGTTGAGAGGCACAGCATTGACATGGTGGACAAGTTTCCAGAATGATAGGATGGCTAGAGGATTGGCAAAGGTCTCTACATGGGCAAGAATGAAGAGTTTGGTCAAGGAGCAATTTTTACCATCTGATTATACCATTCATGTGAAAAGAATGAGGCAGAATTTAAAGCAAAAGGACTTGGATGTGATGTCCTATACTGAGCAATTTCACAAGCTTAGTATTAGAGGAGGATATGAGGAAGAAGATGAGAAGATAGCCAGGTACATCAATGGCTTAAGGTACAATCTGCAAGATGAGATTGGTTTACAATTGCCAAGAACATTGGGAGAATGTTTTCAGTTGGCCATTAGAGCAGAAGAAAAGGTGAAAAGGAAGCAAGAAAGATCAAACAATGGTGGAAGAGGAGGTAGTTCAAACAGGGGCAGAGGTAATAGAGAGCAAGGACAAGGCAGTAATGATAAAAGCAGCAATGACAAGGGTAAAGAGATATTTTCTGATCAAAGAGGTGGGTACACTCCAAGAGGAGGAGGCAGATTTGGACAAGGTAGAGGACCATTCACAGGCAGATGTTTTAATTGCAATGAACCAGGGCATCCTTCCTTCAAGTGTCCTAAGTGGGAACAAGCTGATAAAGGCAGAGAAAGGAGAGCTACCTTGGTGCAAGAAGAAGAAGATAAGAAGGAGGAACCAAAAACATTTATGGCAGACCCTGTGACTGATGGTGAGTTTCTCATGATCAAGCAAGGAGAAAGGCTTCATCAAGAACCAAAGGTAACCATTTTCAAAACAAATTGTCTCAGTCATGGTAAGATATGCAGATTGCTTATAGATTCAGGGTCACATAGCAATTTAGTTTCAGTTGATATGGTAACCAAGCTAGGGATTGAAACTTTTGATCATCCTACTCCCTACAAGGCCACTTGGGTAACTCAAGGACAGCATGTAGAGATTGGTAAGAGAGCTTTTGTTGATTTATCAATTGGATCATATCATGATAGGGTACTTTGTGATGTCATTCCAATGACTTGTGGTCATATCATCTTGGGAAGACCATGGCAGTATGCTAGAAGGACATTGCATGATGGATTCCATAATACGTATTTGGTGCATAAAGATGCTAGTAGATATAAATTGGTTCCTTTGCCTTTGGAGCAGTCTAATGAAAACTTTGTAATCTGTTTTGAGAAGCATTTGCAGGTAAATGAGCAGGGTAAGATAGGTAAGATAGCGGAAGATACTGGTTGGAAGAGAAATGATGAGTTGCAGCAGACATATGAAGAGTACAGTCCTAAAAATCAGAATATACTTGGACAGAGAGAGTATTGAATGCCCTATTGTTGAGGGTAATAGGAGTTGTGTTCTTTCACAAGGAAATGAGTGGAATAAAGGCAGAAACAGGGTACAAGGACAGGTTGTTATCAAGCAGCAAAAAGGAAAAACAAAACTGATTTTTGACACTAACATGTTGAGTGACATGAATGCAGGTTGGAAGAAAAGGAAAAAGGTAACTTTGGGAGATTTCATGCTTGGTATTCAGAAGGTACAAACATATAGGAACAAGGATTATTATGGTAGCAACAATTTGGATGCTTTTTGGGGCAAGAAATCTTTCTTTCTTGGGGAGAATGGTGCAGGAGCACCCAGGGCCTTCAAGGAGCAATTCAAGAACCAAGAGAGTGCAAGGGTCAGGAGGACCTTCCAAGCAATTCAAAACATTAATTATGACCTTTTGGAGCCTATAATGGCATTTGGGATGAATAAATGTAATGGGAATGTTAAAAGTTCTAAGGTTCCTGATAAGGATCCTAGGTTAAAAATGCAATGTAAAGGGAA
The DNA here is from genome assembly GCA_007258455.2 of Sequoia sempervirens. Taxonomy (NCBI): domain Eukaryota; kingdom Viridiplantae; phylum Streptophyta; class Pinopsida; order Cupressales; family Cupressaceae; genus Sequoia; species Sequoia sempervirens. The sequence goes on along the minus strand of VDFB02259800.1, from coordinate 4,308 downwards.
AGTCATGTTCTAGGGCTTTGATTAATGATCTAATGCTTTGGGTAGGTCAAATAAACTTGGATATTGAAGATCCAATAGTTTTAAGGTGGTAAATTTTAATAAATTTCAAGATTGTAAAATTCAGATTTTTGAATTTCACTTTGGGCGGGAAAGTAGTTTTTTGAGTTTTAATCACTTTTATGCAACTTAATCAATACCAAACGGTTGGATCAGTTGGGGAAAGGATATACAAAGCCAAAATAATCATTTTTACGGAGGTTGGGCATTTGGAGCAAGTACTGTACGGACTTTTTTTCTGGAAATAGTGAAAAAACACAGTTTTTGGCACTTTTATGGTGTTTTTTTGTTAAATACTTGATCTCTATTGAATCTATGTCCAGTAGGATGCTTTAGGAGTTTGTGTTTACATATTTTAACACCATTGAAGGCTCTGAAAGCAGTGATAATTACTTTCTTTGCATTTTATATTGACTGTCCTAAAAAAGAACACAGATTTTTCACTAATTCTGAGGTTTTTCATGGATGATTAATCCATTTCAAGGTAGAATGCTGCTGTGACCTATGAAATGGATCATTCCTAACATGTATCATACAGATTTAACCAACTAATGTGTAGGAAGGAAGAATATCAGGGTGTACACCAAGTTGTCAAAGGGAAAAGTGCTTGAAGATGAAGGCTAGGGTGTAGCAGCAGAAGATCTGCCTTAATGAGGGGCATGTTTTCGAGTTTGGATCAACTAAATATGTTGTCCTAATGGTGTAGAGTCAATGAGAAAGTTCTGGAAGTGATTGGAAGGTTAGTTTTCAAGAAGCCCTAGTTTTTGAGGCAAGTTGAGGAGGGGTTTGTGCTGGAGCATGTTATATGTGTCCTAGAGGTCTAAAAACTTGTATTCCTTGGTTTTGAGTCATTTTAGGAGACTCTGAAATTTTCATGGTCAGGGGTTGAGTTTAAAGGGGGGTTCTTTGTAAAAGTGGGCTAATTAGGCCTAGTTTTTGAGGAGACAGCAGATTTTGGAAGGGTTTGTCTAAAACAAGTGATACCAAGGTTTGGATATGTTGTTTGTAATCACAAACCACACTTGAAACAGTCATTAGATTTGGGGTTCCTTTGGAAAGTTTGAGTGCAAAGTCAAAAAATCACTGCAGGAGGCCTAGTTGGGCTAGTAGCCTAGTTAAGGTGAAAAATTGGTTTTGTGTCTAAGTCAGAGGGTTGGGCTTTGAAATCATTCAAAACAAGTTTGTTTGGGTCTCTTAAGATTTTTCCTAGGGTTTGGGTCCATAAGGAGGCAAATAAGTCATGAATGCAAAGTTGAGGCTTTATCTTCAAGTTGGTGTCTAGAGGAAAGGTTGTAGATGAACCATTGAAGTTTGATAATTTGGTGAGTTTCTTGCAAAGATCCCTAACCCTCTGCATCACACTATTATTAGCCAGGAATTTTATATTTTAGTTGTGATAAACTAGGCGAGCTAATGTGGTGGCCTGATTTCTTGTCAAGGAGGCTTCAAACAACTACACCTCTGAGGTATTAATTGATGATAGATTTCTGATGAACATCTGTTTTCTATTGCTACTCAAACTCCATGGTATGCAAATATTGCAAATTATTTAGCAGCCAACAAGATCCTAGCTCACTTCTCACCAAAGGAAAGGAAATTGTTGGTTGCAAAAAGTTTTAACTTTTCATGGATTGTAGTTTGTTTATTTTACACAAGACCTGACCAAGTCATGAGAAGGTGTGCTAGGGAGGATGAGACATATGACATTTTGCATTCATGTCATGATGAGCCATGTGGTGGGAACTTTGCAACAAAGAGAACATCTATGGAAGTGCTTACTACTGGATACTATTGGCTTACACTTCACAAAGATGTTGCAGCCTACACCAAAAAATGTAACAAATGTCAACACATGGGGAGACCAACAAAGTTTGATGAAATGCCCCTGTATCCTCAAGTGGTAGTTAGTCCCTTTGAAAAGTAGGGCATGGATTTTGTTGGGCCTATTGATCCTCCATCCAATGGGAAATCATACATTTTGGTTTGTACTGATTATGTAACCAAGTGGGTGGAAGTGAAAGCAATGACACATGCCCGTGACAATAAAGTTTCTAATTTCCTGTATGAGCAGATTTTTACTCAGTTTGGAGTCCCAAGGGAACTTGTTATTGATCAAGAAGCTTAGTTTGCATCAAACTTAATCACTGCATTGATGAATAATTACAAGATCAGGCACAGAAAGTCTAGCCCCTATCACCCTCAAGCCAATGGTTAGGCATAGGTTACCAACAAAGAAATTGAGGTAATCCTTATTAAGACAGTCCAATTACATAAGAAGGATTGGAGTAGTCACCTTCCTGAAGTAGTCTGGCCCTATAGGACAACATGGAAAACCACTACAAGGTTCACTCCTTTTGAATTACTCTATGGAAAAACTCCCATGTTTCCAATAGAGTTTGAGCATAAGACCTTCAAGACTACTCTTCATCTTAACATTGATATTTCAAAAGCTCAAAAGGAACACATTCTACAGCTGAATGCATTAGATGAGATAAGGAAAGCTGCCCTGTAGCATACTGAAACTATCTAATAAGAAAGAAAAAAATGGCATGACAATCATATTCACACTAAGCAATTCTCTGCCATTGATTGGGCACTGCTCTATGACTCTAGATAAAAGGAAAATCAAGGTAAACTCACCACAAGATGGCTTGGTCCTTATGAAATAGAAAATGTGTTTGATAATAGTTCAGTTCAGTTAGCTACAATAGATCCAGTCCGATTCAAGCTACTAGTTAATGGACAACATCTTCGGTTGTATCATAAGCCAACATCCAAAGATGAATTTATGAAGCAGTTTGTTTTGAATGCAGCCACTGATCTTCCTACAGTGAAAGGATTTGGCCTTTCTCCTACAGCATCTCTTTGAAATTCCATGTTGCATGCCCATAATAAAGGTTTCCTTTTAAGGAAGCCACTTTCTCCACTTTTCATCTGTCACCACCACCCATTACCTTTTCTTCCACGTCACCCATCTATATCATCCATTCTGCCATACCACTCTCATTTATGGTTTTAATTCCAGCCATTATTTCATGTTGAGTTGTGAATCTTTCCCAACATGTACGCACATTTATTACAAGGTACACAATATCTTTTGTTGCCACATTGTTTATTTATTTCATTTATTCATCAATTGCTATGTACATATCAGTCATTATTGCCTATTCTTCACCTATCCTTTTGCACATGTGTGGACACATGTCAAATTTTAAGTAGGGGGTGGGGTTAATCCATTTCAAACCTTTTCTTATGTTACTATCACAACTGATAAGATATTTTTATTTTCTTGTACTTTCCAAATATGACTGCGTGTTTTATCCTAAACAACAATTAATTACATGATTTGATTAGCTCCTAACAATCATTTCATGCAAATATTCTTTGAGTCATTCTTGGAAAAGTAAAGGAAAGTGATGGCGGAGTAGAAAGAAACAAAGCAGAAAAGTTTTTTGAATTTTTGGAAAATGTTTGAGTTGGGATAATTTGTGAATATGGGTGGCCAATTAGTAAGACATGAGCCTATAGCTCATGATCTCTTGAAAAAAATCCTCAAACGGTTCAGGCATTCAGCAATTGTGGATGGCTAAACTATTTTCTGAGGTTAGATTCCTTTAATGAGGAAGCTGCAGGTGAGTTTTTCAGAACTCTTTCAGAAGGAGAAGCTATAGTGTGGGGTTTGATAGTGCTTGTAACAGAAGAACAAATTGTAGAAGTAACTAGGCTTCTAACGGTAGGAGAAAAATTCTCTTCAGATGTTGTCTCTGTTAGGGAAAAATTTACAGTACCAACAGATGGACCCTTGGAGGTTTCTAAACAAGGATGCAAATGAATGTCACTACCTTTTCCATACTCAAAATATCCTGCCTTTATAATTAGGTACTTTACTTGTGAGGGATGCTTTTCCTATTTTCATTCCTTCCATTTTAAATTATTGAGTCATATGAGGCACGGTTTAGTTGTCAATGTTCCAAATTTTTTGTTAAACCTTTTGAAACAATGTGCCCATGAAACCCGGAGGGGAAGGGATAACTCTGTTGCCCATCATGCCCTCATTAAAATTTTGATTGAGCATTCCCTGAGGGATGTATCACCCCTTTCTTGCAAGAATTTGTTTCCCAAAAGGGTTTGCAACTTCCAGAGCCTCCTAGAGCACTCCCTATAGCACCTACCCCTGCAGCATCTATTTATGCGGCCTCCACACCAGAGCCCTCTACCCAAGTTCAAACTAGGTTTGCTAGTAGAAGACAA